>AFRA01000349.1:0-31407 GCA_000223055.1 Claviceps fusiformis PRL 1980
TTCTTTTCTTTCTTTTCTTCTTTCTCTCTCTCTCTCTCTCTCTCCTTTTTTTTTTTTTTGCCCCTCCTTCCGAGTCAAGCAGGTGGCGTTATTTTTGAGAGACGCCGAAGAAAGCAAAAAGAAGCAGAATATCCTTTGGGTTCAGGAGGGTAGGTGCGAAGAGGACGAGTCAACGTCGCAGATGGAGTCCACTGCAACAGACACGCAATGGAAATCGTGAGGTTTGGATATCGCCGTTGACTCGGGGCAGTTCTGGGAGACCCGTCGTTTTGCTGTATGGGGAAAGGGCTTTTTGGGATGTGTGGTGGTGTGCGGCTTTATACGGGATCTACCGTGGGGGGGGGGGGTTGATATGGGTGAAAGTGGATTCGGGCATGGCCAAGGACGAGGTACCATGTACCGAAGTACTGTACGAGTTGCGTGGGGACGGGGGTCGGTCGGTCGGTTATAACTTTGGTGGACCAGTTGAGTTGCCACGTCTGCCGGTACTTGCCATGATGACTGCAGAGCCGGGATTCCGCCTCGGGTACTTTTATGTATGAAGAGACAAATGCGGCGGATGGATTTTGCAGACGCAGAGTGGGCATTTGTATTGACTTTTCCCCAAAATGCTCGAATGAGGTTGCGTCTCGAATCCGCGCCGACTTGGGCCTGGTGGTAGGTGCAAGTGGCATGGTATTGAGGCAGGCAGATACTTGGGAGGTACCGGCCCGGGTAGTAGACGATACAAGTCGGCATACTTTATCCAATCTGTCGCGTGCACACGGATACGTTAAGTACCTACGTCAAGTACCAAGGTACCTAGTATCCAATCCACACCGCACAGCAACAACCTTTGAACGTAAAGCCCATCCAGCATTCGTACAATCTCCAACTCCCTCAAAATCACCCGTCCACGGTGTCATGGCCTCATCCAACACAATCCAGGACATCTGCCGACCCCGCGCCCTTTTTGACCCCCGCTCCGTCTCCGCTCTCTGCTCTCCCTGCCAAACCTCAACCGCACCGCCAACACAGCCAATCGCTTAACCAACCTGATAAGCAACATGCATTTTTCTCATTTTTCTTTCTCGTTTCTAATTTCAATTCTCAGAAGATCTTGTATACGGGCCTCTTTGTCAAACGGATTTACCGTTCCGGGGATCCCGAGCTTACCCCTTGCGTTGGGTTGGGTTGGAAATTGCTCCCTCCATTGCCGTTTGCTAGATTACAAGTCGCCTTTGTGTTGGTTTGGTCCCTGGCCGGTGCGAGAGAGCATACATCGTGTACCGAATCTAGTTCGTGCGGTACCTATACCCCTTTGTCTACGACCTAGCAGTCGGTAGACCGAAAAACGAGAGAAAAGCTAAACCAAACGGAAACGAAGAAAGAGAATACAAGAAAAGTAAAGTGGAAAACAAAAGGGGAAAAAAACGAGCGGCATCTCCCATCTTTGTTGTACCGAGGTCGTCTACCTACCTACTTACCTAGGTATGTAGGTATTTTAGTCCCCAGCACCTTTTGCACAATTACAAACACAAACCACCCCATTGGCCTGCGAATTCTTGGTTCCAGGATGCCAGGATGCATCATCAAAAAAGCACGTTCCTTCCCATGAACCCCGTCAACAAAGAAACATGTCCCTCATCCCAGTAAAACCCCCCCAGTTCTTTTATCCCATACAACTGACAAGCGACCTCCCCCCCCCCCCCCCCCCAAAGCTCATGAGCCCACCTTCCTTCACCGCGTTTTACTCCCGAAAACGAATCGTTGAATCCCATCACTGCATACAATACACATCCGCCAGGGCCACCGAGTGCGCCGATATGTTGCTCCCAGTGTCGTTTCGACATGTGATGACCGGGGTCGTCACGAGCGCCACCCGCCAGTGTTTGGCCTGCAGCTCCGACGGCTCCAGCGCCGGCCAGATGGGCAGCATGCTCTGCGAGGAGAAGCGCGTGCCCACCTCGGGAAACCGAAAGTCAAACGTGAGCCGGCTGGTCAGGATCCGGGAGGACAGCTCCCACGCGTGATCGGCCACCTGCTCGAGGTCGCGGTGCGCGTCGGCCGGGTTGTGCAGCCTGTTGAGGAGGGGCTGCAGCAGGGAGAGCAGCGAGGACGTCATGTCGTGGACCTTGGCGGCGTGGAACTGCGGCGGCTCGGTCCGGATCATGGCCTCGATGAGATGGGCCTGCTTGTCGAGAAGGGGCTGACGGTGCGCCGAGGGCTGGCCCTGCGTCTGTTCCAGCTCGCGCTCGAGGTCGAGGAGCGGCACCGCGAGGGCGTGGTCCGACGAGTTGGCCACCCACGCGGCCGGGGTCCAGACGCGGTTGACAATGTAGTCGATGATGACGCGCGTCACGAGGCAGCATTTGGGGTTGTCTTCGCGGAGGTGCAGGTCCAGGTACGACGTGGCCTCACGCGCCGAGAGCGGGTGGTAGGTGGCCAGGAGGACGGGCCAGAGATGGGTCGTCGAGACTTTCATCGCCATGGCCGGATCCGGCGTGTTGGCGTGCCGCTCGACAAAGGCGCGGATGAGGGCGTAAAAGTCCATGATGCTTTCGTTCCAGATGGCCACGGACCGCTCCGTCATGTGGATCAGGGGGCCCGAGAGGCTGTTGCGGAGAGGTCCGATGAGCGTGCTGCTGGTGCTGCTGCTGCCGCCGCCGCCGCCGCCGCCATTGTTGTTGGTGTTGTTGTTGTTGATGTTGTTGCTGCCGATGTTGCTGTTTGTGCTGTTTGTGCTGGGCTGCGTTCGTCCAGACGGCGTGCTGAGGGCGTACTCTGAGGAGCGGCCGAGATGGTGATGGCTGTTCGAGTCATGGAACCGTCCGTACCGGCTCCGGTTGGTGGATGTTGGTGTCTGAGGCGGCATGTATTCTCCTCGTGACGGCGGTGGAGGCGGCGGCGGCGGCTGATGAGGATGGTAATGGCGTTGAGCAGCGGCAGCGGCAGCGGCAGCATGACCATGATGGCCAAGCGCCGTGCCAGGCCGAGCGGGCACGTTCTCCGGAAAGACATGCGCAGAGGGATAAAACTCATTTGCCGTAGGTCGATACCGCGACGAGTGGTATGCCGCTGCCAATGACTTGCGAGGCCCGCCCGTCGTCGCCCGCCCGAATGCCGACGTGGCGGATGTGTAGAAGGGATTCTGGCCCGATGCGGCCCGAGGCTGGACGGAGCTCCATGAAGATGAGTTGCCGTGACCAGATTCGTTGCTACCATTGGTGCTGATGCTGTTGCTGATGCCGCCGCCGCCGCCGCCGCCGATGTTGTATCGACGATCATGACAAAACGCAGACGGCGCCCGAGGCGGCCCAGCCTGAAGGGGACCAAACTTGGGAGGAGCCACCGTACAGGCCCGGTTGGCAAAGGGCTGGAAGACGCTCGGCGGACGAGCAGGAGGCGCCACGTCGTGAAGCGGACGCGGACGCGAACACGAACGCGACGATGCCTCGTCCTCTTGCGGGCTGTGCTCCGGATACCGCGTACACACGGCCTTGATCGACAGCATGGCCTGGTGCGCCGCCTCGTCGTTGTCCTGGACCGAGCCTGCCAGTGTCTCGATGGCACGGGCGACGGACTGGGGATCGGAATGCTTCATGACCCAGAGGGACCGACGGTTGTTGACCTGTTCTTCTAGATGGCGTATCGTATTTTCGAGGCCCTTTGTATATGTTGGTATGACGTGAAACAGAAAAAAGAAGAAAAGAAAAGAGAAAAAAAAGAAAGAAAAAAAAGAAAGAAAGAAAGAAAGAAAGAAAGAAAGAAAGAAAGAAGGAAAGAAGGAAGGAAAGAAAGAAGGATGGAAGGAAGGAAAAACACAACCACACAAAACACACCTTGATCATCTCATCTCTAGAATCACACTCCTCCCCCCTCCCCTCAGCCTTCTGCTTCAAAGCCGCCACATGCCCCGTCAACTCACGCAGCTCGCCCATGACACCCTGCAGATTCCCCTCCGCCTGACTCCTCTTGGTCTTCTCGGCCCCCAAGTCCGCCTCGAGGTCCCGAATCGTCTGCGCCTGGTCCTCCATCTCCGCCTTGGTCAGGCTGGCCTCGAGTCCCATCCGCGCAATCGCCTTGTCCGTGTCCTCCTGGTCCAGAGTCAGGTTGATGAGCGCGTCGACCAGCTGGCTCGTCTCCTGGCTGACCACCTGCCCGACCTCCTGGAGCTGGCTGACGATTTCGTTGGATTCATTGGCCGACACGCCGGGCATGCGCCGGAGGGACTGTTGGATCTTGACGAGGATTTCTTGGATGAGGCGGGATTTGGCAAAGGCGGGCTATACAAATTTTTTTTTTGTCAGAAGAGTTGTTTGAGATTTTTATCGCAAGAGAGGGTTTTTTTGGGGGGCTGAGAAGGGAATGGAAGAAGGAATGAATGAATGAAACACGTTGATCAGAGACAAAAAAAAAAAAAAAAAAAAAAGACCGCCTGACCTACATGATTATGCGACAACTGCCGAATCCTCTCCGACCGCGCCGTCCCCGAAAGCGGCGTCGAAAAGTCCACCGAAAGCATGGTATTGGCTCCTCGTCCTCGTCCTCGTCCTCCGTCTCCGTCTCCCTCGCCCTCGCCCTCACCCTCACCCTCTCCTCCTTCCCCTTCCACCTCCCCTCCTTGTACTTGCCCAAGACGAGCGTTTTCCCACCGACACGGAGATTCCCTCGCTGAGCCGGTTCCGAGAGATGGGGTCGCTTCTTTCGGAGTGGTCATGCTGCAGCGAGCAAAGCGTCAAGAAGAAAGTCCCCTTGTGCCCGAAGCTCGACACGGCGCAGTAGATCAAGAAGAAAATAAAGGGAAAAAAATAAGAAAAGAAGGAAACGAGATGAATTGCTCGTCAGATGGAGTGCAGGAAACGAGCAGCGAAAAAGGTGTGAATGGCGCGGCTCGTGTCTATAGTCCCGGGAGCAGCCGTTTCTGTTTGCCGTTAGGTTTTTGTGGCGGGTGTTTTGACAAAGCTGTGTTGGCGAAGAGGAGAATTATAGGAGGGGACAAACGCGGGGAAATGAAGAAAAAAGAAACAAACACGAAAAGATGCTATATAGAAAGAAGAAGAAGAGGAGAAGAGGAGAAGAAGAGGAGAAGAAGAGAAGGAGAAAAGAAGAAGAAAAAAAGAAAAAAAGAAAAAAAAAAGAAAAATAAAGAAGAAAAAGAAGAAAAAGAAGAAAAGAAAAGACAAAAAAAAAATCACCACTAGGCATCTACCAACTTACAAGTCAGGCGTGGTATACACAACAGAACCCCCCGAAACCAAAACCATAGACTTTTGATCCTCAATGCCCCTTCGCCGCCAGTTCTGCACCTACCTCGTACCTCGTACCTCGTACCTCGTTTCCTGTGCCCTATTCTTGTTTGCGTCTCTCGTTTGTTATTCGTGAATCTCGTCCTCGTTGTCGTTCCCGCACCGCACGTCTCGAGTCTGCCAGACGTCCGATGACCCATGTCAGTGCCCCGACCGAAACACCGTCACACCACCACGAAGATATTCGACGTGTGCAGAGCAAAGACACTCACCAGGGAAGAGAAAGGGGGAAAGAATGAGAAAAAAAGGCACGTCCCGGGGAGGATACGTGGTCATGCAAGCGCGGGTATGTGCCGGAACAGCGTCGCAAGCACCACACCGGAGGCAGCGAACAAGGGAAGAGCGAGAAAAAAAATCAAAAAAAAAAAAGAAGGAATTCTAAAATCGAGGCAGTGTGGGAAAGAGAAGGAATAAAAAAATAAAGTCAAAGGAGAGGGCAGACTACAGGCTACGTGGGAAAAGAAATCCACATTGTCGGGCATGTCGAAAAGACAAGAGGAATAAATGAATAAATAATAATAAATATATAAAAGAAACATATAAATAAACACCAAAAAAAAAAAAGAAAAAAAAAAGTAGAGCCACAAGTGAGTTTTGTCAAGCAAGAGAGGAGAGACGCCGTGGAAGACTGGATTCAGCTCGCTTGGCTGGTGCGCAGTGGGACGGTTGGGCTTGTTCGGTCACCCCATTGTGAGGGGGCGGTTGTTTTATTCATCTGTGGTTTTGCTTCCTCACCGTCGGCTCACTTTGAGGGATGTGAATCACTGCATGTGTGCGGCCAGATGCCAGATGCCAGATGCCAGATTGTGCGGGTGGCTGGCTGGTCGTTGTGGCTGCTGGATTCTTCTGGCCCTCGGGCTCACTTTTTGAAAATGGGCTTCGAAATGTTGGCCCCGGCAAAGCTGGCGTGCACGTGTGACTCTTCTTATTTTTTTTTTAAAAAAAGGAAACCAAAAAAAAAAAAGAAATCCCGTTCGCCCGAAAGCAAAGTAGCAGACATCATGTATAGACGTATATTTCTTTTACCGACAAATATGCGGACCATGCTACATCCACCGAAACTACAAGATATAAAGAATATGAAAAAAAAGAAAAAAAAAAAGAAAAAAAAAAGAAAAAAAAAGAAAAAACAAACAGCATGGAATCCTCCAGGAACAGCGTCCAGCCAACCTCATTTATACAGCGATTGATTAGTGATGCGGCGGAAGACGAAAACCGAGTCAACAATAAGGCCTACACAAAAGAGTCGACCGTAAGTGGCTGCATAACTCGTAAGGGACGGGGAACGGGGGAGGAAAACGCTGCAGCGACACGTCTGCTCTTCCTTCATTTCTTCCTCTTTATCCTAAGCACAAACGGGCGTCGTCTGTTATTGGGTAAAACTGCCGACCAAGGATATATAAGTGCCTACTTGGATGCAAGGAAATCATCAAGGAAATCATGAAGGGGGGGGAGGGGCGTTGGCATAGCTGGCGTAAGAAGTCGATGCGCCATCATTATCTGGAAACTCAAAGATTAAACTGGCACATGGTGTGCAAGCTGCTCACTGCTGAGGACAAAACTCTTAGCGGGCTTGCTTTATTCCCATCCATTCTCTGTTTGGAAAACTATCCACTAACCTGTCGAGTGTACCTAGATATTGAGCGACGGCAAAAGCGCCGGGCCACTGTTAGCTTTTGCTTAGATGGCTCGCGTGCGAGAGAAGAGACTGCTGTAGACAGCGTCAACAACATGTGACGCATTGATCATCCTGCCGCCAAAGTATCTTCCATTCAAGCCCTTGATGGCATTTTCGCCTCCTTGAACCTTGTCGAATTTGAGATAAACGTCACCCTTGGAGTTGGGATCAACAGCAATGTGGACGACATGTCCATACTGCTTTTCGGCTTCTGCTCGAATGTCTTCTTCGAGTTCTTTGACCCAATCTTCACCTTCCTCTCTGTAAACATGTGTTGGTCAGTCTCGGTTGATTTACTCCCTCACTACGCGACAAAAAAAAAAAAGAAAAAAAAGAAAAAAAAAAATAAGCAACTGCAACAAGCCTTACTCTTCTGGGTCAAACATATTGTGGAGTACCACACAACGACTGGCCATGTTGACCTTCATGGGAAGCGGGTGGACTTCGGTCTTGGGCTTCAAAACGGTCTGGTCTTCTCTTCCATTAGGCAATTCATCGGTCCTGGCAAGTTTTCTCATCAATGCATCCCGGCTGTAGTTATTGAAGTTTACTCCTGCAACGTCCGTGTCGTCGAGCGCGCTCGCACCCCCCGCTTTGTCGCTGTCTCGTCCTCCTGCTCTGTCAAAGGTAGACGCTTGTGAGCCGCGACCGCCGGCTCCTGAAAAGGAGGAGCCCTGGAAATGATTCTGTCCTGGAAACCTTTGCATCAAGTTGGCTGTGCTCTCAGGGGTAAACTTATCGTTGCCTAAACCGACGCGGATGGGTCGGCCTGCGAGGTCGAAGCCGTTCATCTTTTCCAATGCTTCGCGGGCCTGACCAGCGTCACGGAACCTAAGAAAAAAAAAAGATTTAACATTTGTTCTTGTTTAAAAAAGCCCTTGAACAACGGGCTAATATAGTAATGGACAAAGGCGACTTACTGAACGAATCCGTAACCACGACTCCGACCGTTCTCATCCTTTTGCAGCTGAACATACTCGAGTTCACCAAATGGCTCAAAGACGGCCTGAAGATCTTGCTCCGTAACATTGAAATGAATGTTTCCGACATATAGACGGTGGAAAGGAACAGAGTTCGGATGGGCAACGGTCGTCTCGGTGGTACGAGCTTGTCGGTTCTTTTCAGCTTCTGTAAGCTTCACAATGATGGGAATACCTGCCAAGGGCTTTCCAGTAAGCTGAAGCGCCTTTTGAACAGTTTCTTCGCTTTTGAATTCAACGTAGCCGACTCTGATGAATAGAAACTGGTTAGTTGACGGAATTACATCTCATTGAGACAACCGAAAAAAAAAAAAAAAAAACTACACCCTTTGGATCGTCCACTAATTCGGTCCTTCACAATCTGAGCCTCGTTAACAGGACCAGCGTTCTCCTCAAAGAATTTTTTCAACTTGTCGCTTCTCAAGCGAGCGGCCAGTTGTTGAACAAACACAGTCCGGCTGTCACGCTCGTCCTCATTGAGCTGTGGAGAGCGAGATCGTTTACCAGGAGATCTGTCCCTGGCGCGTCCATGGTCTCTGCGACCTGAGCGTTCTCGGCGGTCCCTGCGATCTCGGTCATCTCGGGGCCGATAGCGCCTGCGAGGAGAACGTGAGCGCGAGCGGGATCGTCCACCGCCGCGCCGTCCACGGTAGTAATCGCCGTCCCTATGTCGGCGTGAGTTGTAGCGATCTCTATCCCGGCTTTCGCTGCGGCGTCTGCTACGGTAACTCCCAGTATCACTGCGAGGGGTAGTCTCGCCGGGAGTGCCCTTACGGTGTCTTGGAGGGGTCAAGTCCCGACGATCGCGTCGTCGACGATCATGGTCTACACCTCTCTCGCGGTCGCGGCTGTCATCGCGACTCTTGGAACCCTCTCGATCGGATCCGTTGCGGTCACGTCCACTTCGTTCGTTTCTAGACGAGTCATCGTTCGGAGTACTTGCTTTCTTCTGCGCTGATGAGCTTTGGGCAGTAGCCTCGAGGAGGGCTTCCACATCTAGACCCGACATGATCACCTACTGTCTGTCCAGGAGGTATTTTTTTTTTTTTGAGAGGGGGGGGGGGGGGGGAGGATGCGAAAAGGGACCGGGGGAAAAGGACGGACTGGGGCGATGGTGGGCGCCCAACTGTTTTACTTTGAAGAAAGAAATCTTTTTGTCAGGAAATCTTTTTGAGTTCGGAGAGTTCCAAGAACGGAATGAGTTTTCAGTACCCTGCAAAGAAAGCGCTCCGTGTGCCACTGATGATGAAAACGAGATATCTCCGCCAACGTGGAGAAATCACTTCTTGGCCTGTGATTCAAGGTGGGCTTTCTAATAGCGGACGAGAGGAAATGTCGAGATCACGTGATTGTTCGTGTTGGGGTAATTTCGGTGGCGGCATCAATCGGCGTTGCACACGCAGCAAACTGAGCGTCTCTCGAACAATGCGAACTCTGTCTCGACGCCAACTGAAAAGAGAAAAAAAAAATTAATATGTATTAAATGTGATCAATCGAGGAAATGGAGGACAACTTCACATTAGTATCAACAACTAGCATTATTAAATTATGTGTCAAAGGTAATCATACGAATCGAATTGTCCAAAACTACACCTCCAGCAATTACAATTTGATACATGAGCGTTCCTGCGTTCATCATGATTGGCATCCGCACATAAGCGGGTGGTAATTATTAAAAGAGTACAAAACATGGACCAGCGACTGTTCCATGATAAAAATAAAAGAAGTTAGTAGTCGTCGTCATCTTCTACTTCCCCCCAGAGAAACCGTTCAAACGCCGTGCCGTCTGAATGCAAAGAGATAAAATATATGCATGTATGTAGCATGTTGTACACGAAAACCCGTCATGTCCAAAGATGGAACTTGAGGAATGAGCCTTCTCACTGTCTGTTCCCCCTCCCCCCTCGATTTTGTTCTTGATTTTTTTTTGATAGTGCCAATACTCAATATCGCGTTCGTTGATTGGAATACTAGACACCTTTTAATCATGTCGTCTTGAGGGGAGTCTGCAGCTCTGTTCCAAAAACTTGGTCCCAGAACTTGCTCGTGACGCCGAAGCCCAGTTCGTAGTCGAGGAAATGATGAGCAAGATGGTACTTCTTGAGTTGCTTGTACCATAGAGGTAGGTTCTCATGGTGCAAAAAGTAGTGGGTCAAGTCGTAGCAGATGTAGCCAAAGATGCCTCCACAATAGATGGCGCTGGCGACATGCCAGTTGAAGAAGAACAAAAGATGTGTCAACTTCCAGAAAGGGGTTGCGAGAACGATAAACAGCGTAGGAGGAACAACAAGTCGATATTTGTCCATGGGTAGGTAATGGTGAACACCATGCAGGAGGAAATGTAACGTGATGAAGACGCGGTTGTCAGGGAGGTGGCTGCGGTAAAGAAATGTTAGCGAGCTGGAATACAGACCGAGTTCAAAAATGTCATCATGTATCAATTGACGTACTCATCCAGGTGGAACAAAAATCGATGCAAGCAGTATTCCACCAGCGTCCATACAAAGATACCAAACGGAAAGTATACCGCGATCATAAAGGGGTTCTGCAGGCCCTGACTGGCCAGTCGTAGGCCATACGCAACACATGGCAGCCACAGCGCAGGCACCATCCACCAGGGGGTCTTGGTGAGCGGCTCTAGAAAGTTGCCAAACAGAGGCGCTGAGGCACCGCCCTTGTAATGTCGAGGACGATGAACCTGGTCTAGGTAAAACTTCTTGGAGAAGCCGCCGTTCCAAACTTGCATGAGGAGTGGCTTGCTGAGATCCAAGAACTTGTGTTTCTTGTAATCCTGAGTGACATCGGTATCCTTGCTAAGGTCCTCCTCGCACGACATGCCCGTTCGGGGGTGAACAAAAGTGGTTGTGTTGTTGTTGTTGTTGTCGTCAGACGCGGACTCGGCAACGCCGTCGGCCGACCTGGCGCAGCCGTTTGTGGAAGCAACTGACTTTTCGTCAACCACAAATCCAACAAGAGAGTCGTCGAGCACCTCATAAGCAGCGTCGGAGTGACGATGCGACGTCGAGTCCTTCAAAATATCCTCGACGTCCTTGCCAGCGTACTCCATGATTAGGCTTCCGCCACCGGGGTGGTCGTCGACGAAGTCGGTGACATCGTACACCTTGGTTCCAATGGTGACGTAGCACGACGACGCCGAGTTGTGGGATTCGACTTGGGAGCGCGTGAACGTCGGTAGCGTTCTTGCAGGCATTTTTGCAGGTTTTCGAAGCAGGTCGGTCGCTCTTGAAATTAATTGATCGGACGGTAGGATGATGATGAGTCGCAGATGGCAGCGGGCGGACAGGACGCGCTGGAATGAATGGGCACACTCTGCAGAGAAGAGAGAGGACCAAAACGACGGAGCAAGACGAGAATGAGAACGTGCCAGGGCACTAGGACAAATTAAGAGGAAGAAAACATGAGAAATGGGTAAAGGGATGAGAACGGAGTGAGATGACACTGGATTTGTCGGGGACGGAAGGTGCAAGATTTTATTTTTAATGAGGATGCTGGATGGGAGCCAAGGCTAATAGTGAAGCCGCCCCTAAAATGACATGGTCATGCAAAAACAGTGGAAAAAAGCAGGCGATGGGGGCGCCAGAAAACCGTGGGTCTGTAGGTATTTCCGAACCGGTTTGCACCAAAACTGTATGGCGATGCGCTAAGGGCTACCCGAGGCCGCTGCGACAGTGCCCCGGCTTGACGGCCTGCCAAGGCCTCATTGGTCTGCCCGGTCGCCTCAATGCTGTCTCCACCAGATTGACCGGGCATTTCCACCTGGTGGGCTCTCCTCTCCTGAATCGAGTCCCACTTCGCGATCCCATCCATGCCTCCATGCCTGGTCCCCGATAGTACCGCGGGTGTATCAACTCTCGAGCGCCATCAGTGCTTGGTCATGCTGCAATTTCGAGATGAAACATTGTCAACGGCGAGGTGAGCCGACATGGTTGCGAGCAGATGGAAGTGCACGAATGCAACGCCAGCAAACGGCCCCATCGCCTGGTTCTTCCAATGCCGTGGCTGGTTCGACGCTCACTGCGGTGCATCTGTGGCTGAGCAGGAACTGGTGGCTCTTTTATTCCCAACTTGGCACGGGCGCATTGCAACCCGTCGACATTTCCGTTTTCCATCAAAAACCCCAAACCCCTCCAAGGCACCGACAACCTCCCCGCCACGTCCTGGTGTCATCCATTCCGTGTCGAGAGTATTGCAGCATCATCCTACCCACAAAGCGACAAAGCAGCGTACATTACTTGCTACCCGCCGTTTCGTGCCTCGAGACTCGAGAGTCGACATCGACACCATCACAAGCAGACTGGTCCACAACTTACCAGCGAGTCAGCGACCAGACGTCATGGCGACATTTCCTTTGCCGCGGGGCACCTGGCTCTTGGTCTTCTTCGTCGGCGTGCTTCTCCTCCCCGGGAAAGCTGCCGCATTTGGTGCTGGCAATATTCCGTCCATCGCTCAGGTGTGTATGCACGGCTCAGGGATGGGTTCACTTGGGCCTCACTTGTCATCAAGTGTCCAAAGCAGAGTTCAAAGCAGAACAGAAATGGCTAGCTAACTACGACGCAACCATCCAGGTCGAAGGGCACAATTGGCGCCATGGCGGTACGCTGATGAAGTGATTGCCTACTCGTTATTGACCTAGGACAGACGAGACTGACAAACTCCTCTTTCCCTTCCCCCCTCGCACAGACATTGAAGACTTGCTTGCCAGTGTCGCCTTCTTGCACGGCAAGAAATGGACCTCGATGCTGATCAAGCGGACCTACTTTGGTAACTGGCTGCGGGACTACTCCCAAGCCATTGATGTAGGTAGTCTAAAGGGCGTGAATGCCGCCACGATTCGCATTCTCGTATGGGTCTTGTCCTTCATGGCATTTGGCTATGCCACCGAAGAATTTGAAGTCACGGAAGAGCGTCTTGGCTGCTACCGTCCAGAAGAGCACATAGACAACCCCTTGGGATATGCAGATGGTCTCGACGCACGCAAGTTCGACCCGCGTCTTCGCGGTCCCGTCGAGCCCATCGAAACAGAAATCGACATGAGAACGGGCATGAAGAACTACATCTCCAACGAGACGGGAAAGTGGGCCACGAGCGCCGGCTTCATCCGCTTCAGCTTTGCTCGCTCCATTCACTTTGGTAGACTTTACACCTGTGGCGAGCATGGCAAGGGCAAGGACGAAAACCTCTGCGAAGCCCTCCGATGTCTCGGTCAGGCTCTTCATTGTCTGGAGGATTTTGGCGCGCACAGCAACTACTGCGAGCTGGCCCTGCGCGAACTCGGCCACCATAACGTCTTCCCTCACTGCGGCACGCAAACCGAAATCAACATCAATGGCAAGAGAATCTACCCGATTGTCACGGGCACCTTTGGCGCCGTCGACTTCCTGCAC
Source organism: Claviceps fusiformis PRL 1980 (assembly GCA_000223055.1). Lineage (NCBI taxonomy): Eukaryota > Fungi > Ascomycota > Sordariomycetes > Hypocreales > Clavicipitaceae > Claviceps > Claviceps fusiformis. The sequence goes on from AFRA01000349.1 coordinate 13,352, forward strand.
TCTGTGCTTGGGGAAGCCAACGATCATTTCACGCAGTCCGAGGTCGATGAGGTTGATATCGCTCTCAAGAACGCCGAGGCATCGCGAAGCGGCCCAACGGCTGCTACGGGAGACCGAGGCTTTTTCGACGGTTCGGGTCCGACCGATTTTGCCTCGTTGCTGTCCAAGATTCCCGATCTGGGATCTGGATTCGCTGCCGAGGCACGAGATCTCCAAGCAGCATCAGACGCCCAGGAGCGAAAGAACCAACAAAACCAACAGCGGGCCCGCGCTGATAACGCCAACGTGGTGCCTGGCATGAGTCCAGACTTTGATCCCGTCAAGACCGCCAGCCGCATCTACCCGATCCTTTTGTTCCGCGACAAGATTGTCAAGGCCATCAGCCGCGGCATAGCCAAGGTTCCGGGGCTCGAGAAGTTACTCGAACACATCAGCGAGACTCTGACAGCCTTTGTCCTCGGCCTGCTTGCCCCCTTTATCCGTCCCATCATCAACTCCGTGACCAAGGTGCTGAAGGACGGCTCATCCGGCGTCATTACCGCCAGTGCCAAATCCCAGCTCGAGCCGTGGGAGAATGACCGATGCTCCGACCCTACCCACTCCATGCTCTCCAAGGACCACTTTACCAATGTGCTCAACTCTTGCGCCGGCCGAGTCGCTGCCACGATTCTCCAATATGCAGTTCCGTAAGTTTTTTTCTTTCTATTTTTTTTTTCTCAGTCGTCTTGCTCACACAACCAGCCGCGTTATTTTCGCCTGGGAAAACCCCAATGTGCCCGTAAACGAAGTCGTCAATGACGTCATTCGCGCCTTCCACCACCCAGCTCTGCGACACGACAATATCGAAATCCAGCGCGACATGTTCAACACGGTGCGCAAATGGGCAGAAGAGCACCCCCGTCGCCATGAGCTCGACCGGATTCTCTCCTCCGAGTCGGTCAAGAAGGGCAAGAACCATGTGCTCGGCCAATCTGCTACCAAGACCGGCGGCGGCGGCGGCCACTCCCATGGGGCCTTTGACGCCCTCAGCCAGCTCGGCCACGGCAAAGTTGCGGGCTCTCTCTGGTCCCAAGTCAAGACACGCGACCTCGACTCCATGTCGGGCAACGACGGCAATCAATCCGCCAATTACGTGTCCAACACGCCTGCTCCGCCGGGCAGCAAGATGCCTACTCCACCATCATCATACGTGGCGGCGCCCCCCACCGGTGAAGCAGCCTCGTACATGGACGAAAGCAACACCTTCCAAACGGGCCCGACGGCCGGATATAATGCGGCCCCACCACCGGGACAATACTACCAGAGTTACGGACAACAACATGGCGGCGGCGGCCCGGGCTACGGCGCTCCTCTCTCGCAACCAGGCTATGGGGCTCCTCCTCCAGGACAATGGGGACAGGCTCAACCTCCGCACGGGTATGGCGGCGGCTACGCACCGCAGGGTCAAGGGCAATACCCTCCCTATCAGGGACAGCAGCCTCCGGGGTGGAATCAATACCCTGGGCATGGACAGGGGCGCTATTAGGATGGGAGGAGCGCAGTATGGGCTTCTCTGAAAAGGGATATCTATGCAGAGGATGTACATGGGCGGAATAAGAACTAAGTGCGCAAGGGCGGGCACATGTCATGTTGATGAGCAACGTCACAGCATCTAGTATGTTTGCGCTCAGCATTCAACAATCTTTGTCCGTACAAGAAATGTATTCATGCCGTGATGTTGTATGTTCAGTGACTTGGTTATATGTTTAAACTACTCGACTATACTTTCAAGAAACCTTTTTCAACCGACTTTGGCTGTACTTTCCAGGCACAGGTTAGGACATGCGCCCGTACCGGCAGAACTACCCCTCTAGTGCCAAGAAGGCCACACGCTCGTACACACCCCTATTTCTCCCATGGCGTACTGACGCGGTGTTGTGTTCCCGTGCGTGCGTGCGTGCGTGGTGTAGTCTCCTCGGCGCTACAGGCATGCTATTCACGTTGTTTCCCGCGCAATGTTTCCGCGCTGCGTGTATCCAACCGGTTCAGGTGTGGGTTCTCTCTGCGATTATGTGTTTGCGGATATATACGCGTGTTTATGCGGTGTTGATGTGTAGATTATATTAATGACCCATGCTGAGTACTATTCTTTGTGTAAGCTGTTTACTGCCATTACACACACACGAATACACAGACACACACACACACACATATATATATATATATATGCGTGTGTGTGTATATCATAAACTCATAACCCGGCATCACGTACACAGTCTTTTACGAACCACACCTACTTCCATCTCGCATCCCCCATGCAGTCTCTCGGTTCCAAAGACGTTCTAGCCCTCTACATTCCCCCTATACCCGCCGCCCCTACTACTCCCATTCATACGAGCCATCTATCACATGCCCCATTTTGTCTTTCAGAAGTATCTACATGTAATGTTCGTTCTGCGGCTGATCTAGGTCTCAGATGAACCGCTCCGATTACAAGGTTTGTACGCCGGTGCTCGGCTAGAACAAGCGTCGTGTGCTATATTGGTCGGGCAGGACGTGTAGATACTGGTCTGGACGCCGTACGGTGTGAGTCTACAGGCACGTATACGACGTACAAGACTAATAAGATAAAAGTGCCCTTATGCTCTTGATACGCATATAGAATGTACTAGATTAAGAAAAGAAACACCTTTATGCTCTATATACACGTAAAAACGTGCAAAGATGAATAAAAAAAAAACCTGAATCTGCATGCACGGCTAAAACGTCAAAAATTGGTGAAAAAAAAAACAAAAAACGCCCTTATATCCACTCGCTACAACCCCCCTTCCATCACCTCTTCCCCCTCCTCGGATCTTGCGCCTCCGCCCTCCGTATGTCCCGAATCTCCTTGGTCCCCATGCTGCCCAGGCCGCCCTCGCTCCGGCGCTCCCACCCACCCAGCCGGACGACCTGACAGGTGGCGTTGTCGCCGTCGCGGGACACCTCGGTGGCAAAGTCGACGACCCTGCGGGCGCCCTCCTCCGGGGTGCGGGACTCCTTGACCACGTCGACAATCTCCTGGTCGCTGAGGGTGCCGCTGACGCCGTCGCTCATGAGGACCAGGAAGGAGTACTCGGCGGGGCCCATTTCCACGCGGGTGATCTCGGGCTCGGCGGAGACGCCGATGCGCTTGGACATGATGTCGCCAAAGGCGCGCGAGTTGGCGAGCCCGGCGATGCGTTCTTCGCCGAAGCTGTCGCCCGAGACCATGGACCCGGCGGGGGCATAGCGGCGGAGACGGCGGCCCTCGCTCGGGGTGTTGGGATGGTGGTCCGAGGTGAGGGGGTGGGGGAGGCCGGTGGCGGTTTCGCAGAGGAGGATGCGGGAGTCGCCGACGTGGGCTGCCACGAGGGTCGAGTGGGCGGCCGGGTGCCAAAAGGGAGCGGTCGTGGGGGTGGAGATGAGGGCTATGGAAGCGGTTGAGCCGCCCTTGAAGCGCGTGGTGCCTCCGATGCCGTGGCCAGAAGGGGTGGTGTGAGGCATTCCGAGGATCTCGTCGTCGTTGAGGGGCAGGTCCGACTCGTCTGGGTCGGCTTTGCGTGCTTGTGCGGAGACGAAGTCGAGATCGGCGCGGAGGAAGGCATAGGCGAGGCTGGACTCGACGCTCACCGAGGCGGGTTTGCCTGCCCCGTCTGATCTCGACAGGTCAAAGTGCTCCGGGCTGAAGCGGCGGAAGTAGCCGCCAATGGTGCTCCGGTACGACTCGACCAGCTGACGCTCGAGCTGGATGGCCTTGGCAATGTCTTGTGACTGCGCGGGCAGCGATTCCGCACTGGGCAAGGGGCTGCCGTGGTCTGGTTTGTCCTCCAATCTTCTGTCATGGGCGCTGGGCACGGCTGTATCCTGTTTCACCTCTTGCGCAGTCTTCATTTCGATCGAGTCCAGCGCCTCGTGTTTCGTGATGATGGGGTTTGTGGTGGTGGTGGTGGTGGTGGTAGAAGTAGCAGTAGATTGACCCGACCCTTTTCGACCTGGCGTTTTCTTGCTCAAGCTGCTGTGCAAGCCAAACTCCCTTGCGGCCTCCTCGACATAGCCGTGCAGCTCGTCTCGCAGAAAATGGGAACACTGAGTCCCGCCATGGCCGTCAAAAACACCAAAGTAGAAGATCTGGGGGTCGCCCAGTACACTATCTGCCGGGGTAGCCTCGCCGGGCTTTTGCTTCACGCTCCTGGGACCCCTCTTGGCGAAGGCGGGGATATCGACGGTGCCGGCCTGGTCGGTGTCTTCGTTATAGGGACGGCTGCCTCTGGCGGTGGCCGAGCCAAAGTGGTGCTTGGCCCTCCGCAGCGGTATTCGCACCACCGTCAGGTCACGACTGGCCAGGTTCGGGATGGCGACAGCGGCGGGGAGAGGGCCCGCGCTGGGTGTGTGAGGAGTCGATGCATCACGAGGCAGTTTGTGGCCGGGACCGATGCTGCGATGAGACTCTGGGTGAAGGGATGACGAGGGCAGATGGGTGACAAAGTAGGTGTGAAAGCGGTGCCGCAGTTGTTGGTCTGTGTATCGCGGCATGGATGCGCAATGGGCGCGGTTTGTGGCAGCGGGGCAACGTCTTGGGCGAGGCAAGATGGTGTCTCTGGTTGAGACAGATGTGGTTGTCGAAGTGGTCGGAAATGGTCGTCGCGGCGTCGGTGGGGAGGGTTTCGACGGAGAGGCAAGGAGCGAGGCTGTTGACGATGTCAATGATTTTGATTTGGATGATGACATGGATGATGATGTCGTTGATGGTGACTGTGATGATGCTGCCGCCGCCGCCGCAACTGCAACTGCAGTCAATGGCCGTGATGTGCCGCAGTCTGCCACGAGGTGGGCGGCGGCCGTGGATGCCGAGCACCACGTCTTGTGCCCAAGAGGAGCCATTGGAGGACGGAATTGATGCAGAAACAAAGGTCGACGAGATTGCCAAGCGTCAGCTCTCCCTGGGGAAGAGGATCACCGTCCAGTCTGGTGTGGTGGGTGCAGGCCACTTTTGGGTGTGCGCGCTAGCCTGACCATGAAGGAATGAGGCTGGCAAGTTGCAGACGACGAGCCGAGTGCGGGCCGCAGTTGGTGGTGGCGGTTGTCGTGGTCGTCGTGGTCGTCGTGGTCGATCGAGTCTTGTCACTTGTGGGATGCTGGCGGGGCCGCGGGTTGTCCATCCCGGCAATGACGTCGGATTGTGCCATCACCATCAACAACATGGACATTGAAGTCATGACATTGATGGACTTTTGACGCTTTCCTGGAAAGACGGGATATGGGATGGCTGATGGACTGGGGGGGGGGGGGGTGTCGAAGGTTGGTCTTATTGGTCCTTGTGCATCCTTGCTGCATCATGTCATTTGGTCAAGGAGCAAAAAAAAAGAAAAAGAGAGAGGAAAAGGAGGGAGAAAAAAAGAAAAAGAAAAGGAAAAGGACACCGTTGCTCTCAACCCACGGCTTCCTTGCCGCCATATCCGCAGAACAATGACGCGGAAAATAAAATAAAAACGAAAAATATATAAAAGGAAACACTTGCCTGGTGATCAACTCGGAGCTCAAAACACATCGTGCACAGGACAAACCTCGAAAACCTTGCAAGCCTCACAAACCTTGCAAACCTGCAAACCTCCCAAACCCTCTCACAACCTCAAACCTCACAAACCTCAAATCTCGCAAGCCTTACGACTTCCGCCCTCCCGCGTTGCACTTTTCAACCATCATCATGTTTGGAGGACAAGACAACTCCCTCGCGCAGCTGCTGCACCGTCCTCGCCGCACTCCGTGGCAAGAATTCGTCAACGGACCATGTTTATTTCTCGCCAGATGGCTGTACAAACACGCTTCCCGTCAACGACTCCAACGACCCCCCATCCGGCCCCTCGTCGACCCCTTATCCGTCGTCTGCGTCTCCGACACACACAACAGCCAGCCCCAAATCCCCGATGGTGACATCTTCATCCACGCCGGCGACTTGACCCAGTCTGGCTCTCAAGCCGAACTGGAAGCCGCCCTGTCCTGGATCAGGAGTCTACCTCACCAGCACAAGATTGTCGTCGCCGGCAACCACGACCTCTTGCTGGACCCCAGCTGCGATGGTCCCGCGGCACGCACCGAAGCCAGCCGACAAGAGCTGGACTGGCAAGGCATCGTGTACCTCCAGAACGAGGCTCGCACGCTGTCCTGCTCCAACGGCCGCACCGTGTGCGTCTACGGCAGCCCCCTGTCCCCCAAGCACGGCAACTGGGCGTTCCAGTATCCCCGCGCCACCAACGTCTGGGCAGACACAATCCCCGAGCACGTCGATATTCTCGTCACGCATGGTCCTCCGCGGGGCCATCTGGATCTCTTGAAATACGGGTGTGGACACCTCCTCGCGGCGCTGTGGCGTGTGCGGCCCCGACTCCACGTCTGCGGCCACATACACGAAGGATACGGCCGCGAGTGGCCGCACTTTGACGGACTGCAGAAGGCGTTTGAGCGCACTGCCGTGGAGGGCGGAGGCATTCGAAATCTCCTGCTGGTGTGGCTGGCGTTTATCGGAACGCTGATGGGGCCGTCGACGGAGCCGCAATGTCAGGTAGTCAATGCATCTGCCGTGGGTGGCTTGAGGGACGACGAGAAGCGATTGCCATTCGTGGTTTCTATTTGAGAACAAGAAGAAGAAGAAGAAGAAAGGGAAAGAAACAGGAAATTCCTCATCGCTGTACTATTTCTATATCAAAACGGGATCCTCAATGTATGAATATGTGTCAAATATGTGTCAATATGTGTGAATATGTATGATGTATACAGTGGGTGGCGAATAGTTTCATCTCGCTAGCAGTGTACAGAGTCATTTTCCAAAATTCACCAAGTGAACCTTAAAGGAGCCAACAAAAAGAGGAAAAACCCCTACAAAGAAGATAGGGCTAGGCTAGCCATAAGGCGCATTGCTTTACTACAAGATCCTTATGGCTGCCCCAGGCGGTAGACTTCCCAAAGCAAAATAAAGCCGTTTTTCTCCCCCATCAACTTCCTTGTTAGCTTTTTTTTCCCGCTATTCATCAGCTTCGTCGCTAGCTATCACCGTTTTTTCTACGGCGCTGCCGTAAACTTATCCCCCCCCCCCCCCCCCCCCCTTACCGATGCAAAGCCCTGTAACACCACATTGCTCCTGCAATGTGCATTCAAAAACATTACATTTTTATTCACTAGTCGCTAAGGAGTTTTTCTTTTTTTTTTTCTTTTTTTTTTTTGCCTTTCTTTATTAGAATAGTCTCCTTTTCTTATTTGGTAGCTAAGTCACTAGGCTAACTAGAAGAAATTGAGTTCAATACCTCTAGAGGTGCAAAATTCTCGGCCTCTCACCGTATGTATATACAGGAACTCAACAAACTTTTTGACCACCTAAAAAGTATCGCGAATTGACTTTTCCAGCCAACCCAGTGACTTGGCTAAAAGCGCAAGGAAACAAGAAAGATGGTAACATTTTATATACTGGCGCTTTGAAGCTAAGAATCTCCATTATACGAAGACGTAATCCCTATCAGGCAAAGCGGAGCTTTGGCTAATGAAGCGAAAACATTATGCGCGAAGGCGGGCAAGCTAAGGAGCGCAGTTTCACGCGTTATACCTTTAGAATGGGGCTATTCTGTAAGGACTTTGCGATGGAGAATATTTTGAGCCACTTTACTGGGGGAAAAAAAAAGTTTAGTATCTAGAATACTAGTTTATTGCATTCATTTATATCTAACGCGCTGAGCGCAACAGTGCGGGCCATCGTGGTTATGATGCCTCTAGAGGTGCAAAAACCCTCGGCCTCCCACTGGTATATGTACATACACATGTATGTATATATTAGACAAACAAAACATGTGGTTCGTCAACGATAATGTTCATCTTATAGAAGAGTTCGCTCCTGCTCGCTCTAAATCTCTCATCTACGCGGGGATCGCATGGAATAGTCAAGGCGTTCTCAGCAGGCGGTACTTTTGCTGTCCAACTTGGCACTTCTTCCAGTTTAATGGGCTGCGCCTTCATAGCCGCCTCCATCTCGGCAGTGAATATGGGGGGGCTTCCGCGCGGCAAACCCATCTTTATGAGTCGATTGAACGCCATTATCAGATAGTGTGGAAGGACCGCAACAATGGCGTAGCGTGTGGGATCGGGGTCATCCGGGTCAGGAATGTCCTTGACCGACCACGACGGCTGATTGAAGAAGTGCTCTATCTCGCTTCGGAGGCCCATGTTGAAGCCAATGACGAGATATTCGTACATGCGGTAGAGCGAGGCAAGCGAGTCTGGTGGTCCTCGGGTCAGAGCCGTTTTGCCCTGCCGTTCGAGTCGATGTTCAAGTAGCCAGGCAACCTCTGGAGGCTTGTGGTCGAAGTACCACCGCGAAAACAAGCCAAACGACGTCGGCAGATACGCTCTCCAAGGCCTCATTGTCTAGTGAGTGGCAGCAAAGCTTTTTCCGTTGGTGGGGTAGATTGTTGGCTTTATCGCGAAAGAGTTGTGATGATGGAACATAGGCTTGCCATGAGAAGGCGTGGAAATAAAGAAGTAGAAGGTGGGGAGGAAGAGAAAGGAAGAAGGAAGAGAAAGAGGAAAAGAAAGGGGAGAAAGAAGGGAAGCGGGTAAAGACGTCGTCAACGTCGTTGAAAGCGTCAAAGGTCTGAGATGCTAATCTCACCTCCTTTCTCCTTCCGCTCAGTCCGTTTAACATTATAGCCCCATATATCAGGCAAGAGCGGCGATATCCGTTTTCTTTGTAGATGCCCCAGTAATAATATCCCTTTCATCATATAACAGGATTATGCTTGAGCATAGATTGAATTTATGCTCCTTGATCAAGTTCCTCAAAGCGCAAGTAGAGACAATAGAGCCTTGCTTCATCCGTAGCTGACCCGGGACTTCCTCTACGTTTTCCTTTTCTTTTTGTTGATTACCATTTAATTAGCTCAAATGCGTTCCGTTCCAATATTCAAAAAAGGTGATTCGATGTTAGAAGTGGTTCCGGCCTGACATTTTTGTCGGTTGTGCTGGCAGCTGTACACAGTGCACAAAACAAAGAGATGTGGTCACGTGGTGGCCCGTGGGTGTGGGTGCCTTACTCAAGAGGTCACCGACGCCTTTGTGTGTGTTTTCTTGCTTCTGCATCCTCTTTCCAGACAAAACACCATTCTCGTGGCCAGACGGGCTTCTATCTTTGTCGTTACTTTCCACTTCTTTTCGTCGCGTTCGCTTGCCCGAGACGCAACAAACTACCCAGATGATCGATCCACTGCGGATAGCCTTTCAAGCGTCTCCGAGTCTTTGTACATGGCTCCAAGTAAGCTCGGTCTCCCGCATCCTAGGCTATACAACATGGTGTCCACTATCGACACTACTGGCAGTTGTGATATATTTCTCTAAACGGACATAGACATCTAATAATAGACGGCCACTTCAGGCAGTATGCCGGCCATCTTGACGACCGCATCGTGGGCTGGACATGGCCCAAGAACTGCATCTGATGCAAGCGCTGGTGACGTGGGACGTGGCATATAGGCCTCAGATGCAAAGGAAACGCCGTTGGCCGGAGAAGTAAGGGATCCCGGTAGAGCACTTGTGATTCCTGAAGGTCATGGAGTCGTTTCTTCTTCTGTTCCTCTCGGGAGCGCGGCCGCTCGGATATAAAGACTCTCCTTGCCCTCAGTTTGAACGCAGAGTGACTTGCATCATCCAAGAAGTCCGCACTTTTATTCATCTGTCATTTGAAGAACTTTCTTTTATTTCTCATCTTTTCCACGTTGTTGCTCCGTTTCTCCGAGTCTTGAACCCCCAGTACTCGAAATCATGGGTCAAATTTGCAGCGGACCACGCAAAACACCGGGCTCAGATCCGCCTCTTCCACTGCTGAATCGAACCATGCTGTTGCAAGCCCTTCGAACGGTTGCCACTTCCGTCGCCAAAACGGGTGGCAATCTTACTGTGGTCGCTGTGGGAGGTGCTGTCAACACGATCTACCTTCAGAGTCGTGAAACCACGCGTGATATTGACTTCTTCAACGCTTACCTTGGCCCAGACGACGTCAACAAGCTTGCAACTGCTGCACGTGATGCAATCAAGAGAAACAAGGGTCTTGGAGAGGACTGGTTCAACAGCAGAGCCTTATTCTTCGTCCCCAACGACAAGCATCAAGCTTTGACAGACGAGGCTTTCTCTCAACGAGAAATCATCTTTGAAGAACCCGGTCTGACAGTCCTGGCTGCCCCTTGGAACTATGCCTTTTGCTGCAAGGTTGACCGAATTGCCAGAGGCGGACACGGTGATCCACGCCCATACGATTTGGACGATGCAATGCACTATTTGGCTCGTTATCTGCGACCTTTTAAGCAAGATGTAGATCAGATTGCTCGGGATAAAATCAGAGCTTGGTTCGTTCGCTATTCTCTGGAGTGGACAGCAAGCACGGATGAAGTATTGGACCGTCTTTCCGAGAGATATATGACTTACTTCAACCTTTATTATTCCGTCATCATCTGATGGGTTCGAACATGAGCACCGATGCTTGGAGGATGAACAGTGAGAGGAGGGCTCGTGGCAGCAATAGAGCAGGTGTTGGATCTTGTGCAAGTGGTTCTATCTCTAAGCAGCCAGGCGCTGGGTGATAGGACTAGAGGGTGGCCATTATGTTGAATATGTAACTAGAGCCTTATGCCAGCCGGAACTCATCGTCATCCTAGGCGCAGGCAGAGTTTCGGATACTCCTATATATGCATAGGTACCTATTATGGCCTCCCTGAGACCGTAACAACTGTTTACTTTGCCTAAAGCGTTGCCGATACTCCATGATCATGGAATGGAAGTACTAGCAACTTTGGCACTACTGAGATGTACATTGCAGACCGTATAAGTAAGGGCCAAAATGTGTATTGCAAGTGCTTTGACCTAAGTTCTTTTTTTTTTTTTTTTTTTTTCTTTCTTTTCTTTTTGCTTTTTTTTTTTTTTCCCTTCCCAAGACAACACTTTCTATTCTACGTTGGCAAAATACCCAAGTACATGCACCAACAGACCCCTTAGCTTCAAGTCTTCAGGGGTCATTATACCGGCCGGGCCGCTCAACGGAGGGCGTAGATTAACGTTTCGAACTTCCTGGCCGCCAACTGGTCTCAAAGCGCTGGACCCACTACTGGCGGCTGCGAGCCCCACCACCCACCACCCCACCTGCCTTGGTGGTGCTGTGAGCTGTGAGCACGTCACTCCATCGGTCGAGCCAACATGAATCTGAGGTCTGGTCTGTCGGCACGTGGCTTGATCGACATCACAGAGACACTTGCTGCGCCCTTGCCAGTCACAAATAATGTCAAGATGGACTACACAGACCCGGATCTAATCTGAACCTCAACTTGGCCCGATGCATGCCACCCCGAACCCCCATCTCCTGCCACAGCCCACGACTCCACGACAACCACCATGGGCGACACACTCCCACTCGCCGCCGACGCAGAACCGCCCTCCGAGTCCGACGACGCCCACGCCAAACATGTCCAACACGTCGTCAACATCTCCAACACGGGCGACATCATCCTCTCCATCACCTTCCTCACCTCTTCCGCAACCCTCAAGCGCGCCCGCAAAGCCGCTGTCCGCAAAGCCGCCCCCATCGGTCCTCCTGCCCACCACCATGAGAATACCTCGACCCGCGCCGTCCTCGCCGCCAAGCTCACCATTCCCTACCGCGTGAGCCTCGCCTCCCTCACCAAACACTCCCTCTACTTCCGCAACCTCCTCACCAACCCATCTTTCCAAGAAGCGCAACGCATCTCCTCCACGCATGCCGCTCTTGTCGCCCGCGGCACTCCTCCAAGCAAGGCTAGTCCCCTCCATCTGCCCTGGGTGTCCATCACAGATGACGACGAGGCCACCCAATCTGCTTCTCGGCAGGAACCCCTAGAGGATATGCTGCGCATCATGCACGGCCTGCCCATTGTGCGAGGCAAAACTGCTGGTGCCGGTGCTGGTGCCGGTGCCGGTGCTCCTGCCGCCGCCGCCGCCTCCCGCGTCACCTCCATCTCCTACGTCACCACGCTGGCCATCATCGCGGACCGCTTCGACAGCACGGCCATAGTGACTCGCGGCCTGGCGGACCTCAAGTTCAAGTGGCCCATCACAAGTACCCGTCCGTATGTCGACGAGGCGGGCCGCGCCACCGACGTGGAGGCCGCGCTGCGGCAGAAGATTCTGCTGGCGTGGCTGCTCAATCAACCGTTGCGGCTGCATCGCGAATCCAGGGAGCTGATCATCCGGGGGTCGAGGTTGTGGGGGTTATATCCGCCCGATGGGGAAGACGAGGCGGATCTGGCAGCCGCGTGGTGGAATCTGCCCGAGGGGATCGAGGGTGAGTCCACTTTTTGCTTTTGTGCGTATGTGTCCAGATATCACGTCCAAACCTGACAATGCACAGAAGAACTCCGGCACAGAAGATGCTGCATCCTCCACACCATCTCCTCCATCCAACGCCACTTCTTGGCCCAGTACTCCTCCCGCCACCGCCAGTGCAAGCTCGGCTACGACTCCAGCGCCGCCTGCGACTCCTTCCAGCTCGGCCAAATCCTCAAGTTTCTCCTCTCGCGCGATCTGCTCAGCCTAGCCGACTACGCCCCCTCCTCGCTCGACAGCCTCCCCGACAGGTCCTGCCTGCTCGACATCGACGACCTGCTGGCCACGCTGAAGCAGTGCCCCAATTACCAGGTCGACAAACACCACCTCAACTGCGGGCTGAGGATCCGCATCGACCCCATCCTGGACTACGTCAAGGCCATGCTGGCGGCCAGTGTGGTGAGTCTCCCGCTGGCGGACTGGAAGAACCGGCGGGGGGACGTGTCATGGGTGGTGGACAGAAGAGCAACCAAATCGAGGGGGAGTCACAACACCATCAGCAGTAGGAGCACAGAGGATGATGAAAAGAACGTGTTTGCCTTTACGAGATCTCTGGCGAGTGATGAGCGCTTGCGCTACGAGGGGACCATGCACGCGGATGGGATGGCCAGGAGGTTATTTACAGCGGAAGAGTGGGATTGGACGCCCGAGGGGTGAGCATACTTGGTTCGAGGGTTTGGATATGTACAGTGGGTGGCCGAAGTTTTGCGCCTTGAGAGCTATCATATACTTGGCCTAGCAACCCAGCTATAAAATAAAGGGAGGGGGGAGATACTAAATAAATAAATTGAAAAAATAAAAAATAAAATAAAATCTAGTATTTCGCTATATTGTACGTTTATCTAAAACGTGGAGTGCAATGGTCTAGATTATTACGGTCACGATGGCTCTGGAGGTGCCAACATCTTCGGCCACCCACTGTACATACCGAAACTTTATATAACTGCTTACCTTTTCCATGACGACTTTCACATTTGATGACGACCTTTTATGACAGAAGAACATAATAAGAACAGTATATAGATGCTTCTTTTCATGTATATGATGGAAGCGTATTTCGTGATGACTACCCCTTTTATGATGAAGATGTGAAATAGTCATACATTCGTATGAATGCTTTCACTCCTCGCCAAGGCATGACGATGGAATCGTAGTCAGTGACGACTACCCCTTTACGATGCGTCAATGTGCAGCACTCACAGAGTCGTACAAATGCTTTTGCCCCTAATCAATACGACAGCGGAATTTGGCACATATTTACGACTCACGTTTCGTGATAAACCAACGTGAAACAACCACAAGTTTGTCCAGGTGCCTGACCAGAACACCGTGTCACGAACGAGTGTGAATACAAACGCAGTTTTCAGCACCGCGCACTGACTCAAAACCAGTGACTTCGAAACAGATCCTCTGCACAAAATACAGAGTCACAACCCTCCGTCGATACCCGATCAAGTCGCCACAAGGCCAGACACTCCTTGCGCAGCACATACTGTTTAGAACAAATGCATAAACAATCACCATTCTCTACGGATTCTTTCTCGGGTACATAGAACTAGCACCTCACACAACACGTGCTAAGAATAAATAAGGACTTCTCACAATTCTGTATAGATTCGTTCTCAGTGAACGGGAGAATACGACCCTAACACAACACAACCTGCGCATAATAATCAAGTTAATGATCGCAATTCTACGTAGATACTTTCTTAGTGAACACGGAACTAGAACCCTCGCATAACACATCCTGCGCATAATAAATAAGAAATAAATAAAGAAATTCACAACTCTGTGGACTCCTTACTTTAGTCGAAGCATGAAGATTGAACCGTGCTTGATTGAGACGACTCTTTTGTGAATGAATGAAGAAAGAAAGAAACAATCACAGTTTTCTATAGATGGTTTCCGGTGAACACAAAACTAAAAGCTTCTTGCGCAACACATCCCGTGCATAAAGAAAGAAATAAAAAGTTACGACTTTACATAACCCCTTGAGTCAATGCATAACAGTACAGCGTAATTTATTGGGACTACCATTGCATGATAGATAAATAAACCATTACAATTCTATATGAATCCGTTCTCATTGTCAACACATGACAACTGAAAGCTCCATATGTGACACATCCTCTTCATCATGCATAAATACAAATCACAACTCCAAATCATACTTGCAAATACCCATCCATATCGTTCCCAAGGCAACCCCATTCAACATATCTAGCGTCTACGCTATAAGCAGAAAACAAAAAGAAGAAAGAAAAGGAAAAGGACATCAATTGCTCGACGTCCTTTCCTTCACCCCAGGCGTCTTGTCCGTTACGTCCTGGGAGCTACTACTCTGGGAAGGCACAGAGGCAGGAGCGGGTGCTGCAGTCTTGGCCTTGAGAAAGGGGTAGTGGCCCTTTGTTTCCTTGAAGCGCATGGTGACGAAGCCGGCCATGACGAAGAGCCAGTAGACGTTGTAGGAGATGACGGAGCCGTAGGTGGCTGAGTTTTGCCAGCCGAGGATGGCGTTGAAGACGCCCCAGCCGCCGTTGTTGGGGGCGGTTGGGGAACAGCACTATTGGGTTGTTAATTTTAAAGGGAGAAAAGAAGGAAGAGAGAGAATAAAAGAAGGAAAGAAGATGAAAGAAGGCAAGAAAGAAGAGAAAAAAAAACGTAGATGCACCAACTTACATTGACGTGCCAGACGCTCTTGTCTATATCATAAGACCCCGGCCCGCTGCCCGTTTCGCCGGCATCTCCGCCAATGGCATTATTCCATTGCTGTGCCTCCAGATGCCATACGCCGCGGGAGAAGAGACCAGCCGCGACCAGGTACAGGAGACAGGTGGAGGCAACGAGGAAAATCTGCAGTTTGGCAGTTGAACCACCTCTGTTGGGCGTGGTTAGCAATGACGAGCAGAAGCGTGTGTGTGTGTGCAAAGACAAGGAGAGTAGAGAGACAAAAAACATCCCCTTGTCCACAGCCTGACCCAGCTGGAAACTTACTTGTACAGCAGCCATCCAATAAAGCCCCCAACAAGGAGACCAACAATGACAGGCAACGGCACCGCATAAGCGGGCGCAGAAAACGTGACACCGGCAACAAACACGACGGCCTCGACGCCCTCCCGCAGCACGGTAATAAAGGGCAGCACAAACATGGCGTACTTTTCCAGCCAGTGTGCGACGCAGCCCCGGGTGCGCGGCTTGATGGGCGACTCGATGGCCTTGGCAAGCTTCAGGCGCCACTTTGCCTGCATCTTGCCGATGCGCAGCAGAGCGGCTCCCATGACGGTGATGATGACGGCGGCGAAGAGACAAAAAGCACCCTCGTAGTAATTCTCGTGGGTGTCCCACGCGTTGGAGCCGACGGTGTAGAAGACACCGATGAGGGCGGCGGCGATGATCATGCAGACCAGAAAGCCGGCGGCTACACCAAGCCAAATCTGAAAATGTCAGGAATCGTAATAGTTACACAAACAAAAAAAAAAAAAAAAAAAAAAAAAAAAAAAAGAAAGACCTACCTGTCGACGTAATGCCTTGTAGGTCTTGACATCGCGATCCGGTCCATCGAGGGTCTGCTTGAGAAAGGCCAGCAGAACGGACACAATGATGACGGTTTCGAGCGTCTCTCGAAACACGACGAGGAAGACGGGCACGGAAAACACGTCTTTGGCCATGGTGAATCAAATTGGCCCAAGAATTCAACGGCAATGCACCAAGGCGACCTTGCTCGAAACTCTCTGCAGCAGGGCCACAGGAGGAAAGAAACAAAGAACAAAAAAGGGACAGAGCCGGCTGAAAAGAAAAGAGACAAGCCGCAACAATCGAGTCAAATAAGGAAGATGACGACGAGTCCACAGTCCACGACCTCGACAGCGAGCGCCGTGTCTTTTGCAAAGAGGACGACAAAGTGGGTCCGACCAGGGTGCACGCTACTCGCTAGTTCGTAGGCCGTAGTCGCTCGTCACAGGCCAGCCAAGCGTTCACCCGGCGGAAGCAGGGAACAGGGAAGGAGGGAAGGAGACAGGGAAAGGAGACGGGGAAGGAGGAAAGAAAGGGAAAGGGAACGGCGAGGAGTCGGATCAGATAACGAGAAGCCGAGCCACAGAAACAGCCCACAGTGGCAGGGGCTGAAAAAAAGAAAAGAAAAAGAAAAAAAATGGCGCATCACGCCACCCTGATTGATTAGACAAGAAAAACGCTTCCCCCATCCTGGTTGGGTTGATTGGTGTGGGAATCTAGATCTCGGTGCCAAGAAACTGTGAGCCACTCGGTAAAATGCAGCCCAATAAAAAAAAACAGACAGGTGGGCCAAAAAAGAACAACAATAGCAATAGGAAATGCAATAGGAATAATAATCGGAATAATAATAACAATGAAATATAGGGTCTTTGGGCATCTTTGCGCTGCAAGGTGCTGCACGGTTACTGCAAGGTGAAGGCATCAACAACGCCGAGATTTCAATTCCAATTCCAATCGTTCCATCACATCACATGACGTGAATGATCAGTGTCCTTCTCATGGCACGCACAAGGGTCAGCCGCTTTCTTCGTAGTTGCGTCTCGATGCAATAAAGCTCCTGTTTGACAGCCTGAACATGTCAACATGTGGCGTCTGGTTCAATACAATGTACATTTTTCACGCCAACAAGTGGCCCTTTCTGAAGCGGGGAATCCTGACATCACAGTCACAGTTGAGCTGGGTCGGTGACTTGGGCTTTTTTTTTTTAAAAAAAAAAAAAAAAAAAAACTTCCCAGCTTGTGGACTCATTGTGACGCTTTCGACGTGACCCATGCATGCTGCTGAATCGTGGAGGAGGAAGAGTTGCTGCGATGGCTCGGCATTGCGGGAAAGGAGGGCTTCGGGCGCCGAGGGCGTTGATGTCGGTCAATTGATTTTTCAATTTTTATTCATTTGATTTTTCTTTTTTCTTTTCTTTCCTTTTCTTCTTATTTATTGAAACTTTTTTTTATTTATTTTTTCAATCTTCTTTTTTTTTTTTTGCCTTTTTTCTTAGCTTCCATTCCTTCATCCCTTTGACAGTTCACAAGGCGCGGACCCACTCAGGCTCTTGTCCACAGTGTCCGCAGTACCCTTTCTCTTGTCAATCCTCGTCCTCATTGGTCACCACCCTTTTCGCGACCCGTCGACTTCATTTCCCAGCTTCCAAGTCGGCCAAGCCCTCGCCAGCCACAGGCCCACATTGCACAGATCGGCCTTATCAGATGGACCGGCGCGATTCAGCTAAAGTTATCAATCAGTCATTCAGCCCGCCAAGTCCGCCACTTGGCCCATTCATCCGGCTCGGAGGGGTTTGTGGTGTCTGGACGGTTGAGAGGAGCGGGCGGGCTGCTGGTGAGGATGCAACGCCGCGCCTTGGCCGGTGGCCTTTGATGAAACGGTTTGGGCTGGAATGTCTCTGATGGCGAGATGGCAGATGGCAAAACTGAAGATGAATACACAATTCTTCACCCTTGCTCTGGCTTTGGTCCGCGCGATGCAGGCCAATGCAAGCCAATGCAGAGTGTGGCAGGGGATGCGACCCTGGCCAGCCATGCACAGGGTCCCAATCTGATGGCGTCGGGTCCACGGCATTCCGCGCCGGAATCCCCAACGCCATCTTATGTGTGTGTTGTTTTCTTTTTTTTTTTTTTTTTTTTTTTTTTTTTTTATTTTTTTTT
>AFRA01000350.1:0-31251 GCA_000223055.1 Claviceps fusiformis PRL 1980
TCTTTCTCTCTCTCTCTCTCTCTCTCTCTCTCTTTTTTTCTCTTTCCCTTTTTTTCTTTTGGCTGTCAGCCTTACTGACAACCCCCAGGAAGCAGCAGCCTTATACACAATCAAAGGCCTCGGATCTTCCGTCCTCAAGTCGGGCAAACGATTCGTCATCTGCGATGCCGGCGGCGGCACCGTCGATCTCATCTCCTACAAGGTGTCTCGGTCGGATAGCCGCGCCGTCAAGGAGGTCACCGAGGGCACCGGCGGCAGGTGCGGCTCGGCCATGCTGAACAGGAGATTCCGGCGGTTTCTGAAGCAGACGCATGGGGATAAGTACTGGACAAACGAGCGGCTGGTGAAGGCCATGGCTGATTTTGAAGCTGTGAGTGGATTTTTTTTTGGGTAAAAAAAAAAAAAAGAAAAGAAAGAAAGAAAGAAAAGAAAAGAAAAGAAAAAAAAAGAAAAAGAATAAGGAAAATGAAAACGAGAAAACTAACCTCAGATAGTACAAAAAAGAATTCTCTAAAAACAGCGACGCCCTCACCATTCGAGTCAACGACTCCCTCGGCCTCAACCACAACCGCTTCGCCGTCTCGCGCAGTGACATGAAGAAGCGCATATTTGGACCCATCACAAAGGACGTCATCTGTCTCGTGCAGGAACAAATCGCCATGGTGGGTGACAATGTCGCCGCCGTGGTTCTCGTCGGCGGCTTCGGCCAGAGTGCCTTTCTCAAGGCCGAACTCCAGGCGGCTCTTCCCAATGACATCCCCGTTCTGCAGCCCAAGAATGGCTGGATTGCCGTGGTCAAGGGCGCGGCGATCCACGGGTTGGGTTACTATCATCCAAGCTTGGCGACCATCAGGGTTACGTCGAGGATCGCGCGACGATCGTACGGGACGTGCTTGTTTACACCGTATGACATGATGAGACATGATCCCAAGGAGGCGTGAGTATTCCATTATCTGTTGTTTCTTCCTCAAACCCCCCTTTTGTGCCCTGAGTATTATTGTTATTTCTTATCAACGTAGTAAATCGTTGGATGCTGACGCAGCGACACAGGGTATGGTCCGCCAAAGAAGGCGAGATGATGGTGTCCGAAATATGTTGGTTTATCAAAAAGGTTCGTTTCCCCCTTTACATTCAACAACTGGTTTTGTTCCCACTAAACACGCACTCTTCCCCCCGGCACTTTTTTTCTCGCCTTCTCCTGACACACCCCCTCTAGGGCCAATCCTACCCAGAAGGCCTCTTCGCCGCCATAGACTACGCCATCGACATCCCCCTTGGCTCCGGCCCCGAGCCGCAAACCGAGATTGAAATCCTGTGCAACGACGACCCCGAACCCCCCGTGCACTGCAACTCGCGCACCGGACGCATTGCCCGCCTGTCTCTCGACCTCGACCGCATTCCCTCGTCGACCTTGCAAGCCGCGGGCGTCACGCGCATCAACGGCCACCGCTACTTTTGCCTCACGGGCGCCATCGAGGCGAGCTACGGCTCTGCCATGATTACATACAAGATGAAGCTAGGAGGTGAGTTTGCGGAATGCCGACTGTTGCACGTGTAGCCTGTGTTGTCTCTTGAGTTTTCACGACACCATGTAAAGGGAATGGCAATAAGAGAAGTAATAATGAATGGAATGTTTCGAACAAGCCTTTGAAAACTTGACGCTAACACTCGTTCTTACTCTAGGCGTGACGCACGATGCGCTTACCGTGCGCTATGAGCAGGAGGGCATATAGCGTGAAGTGAAAATAAATGAACAACGAATGAAGCGAAAAAAAGGAATAGAAAATGAAAAATAAAAAAAAAAGATAGAAAAAAAAAATAAAAAATAAAAAGGAATAAAAAATAAATAAATACAAATAAAATGGAAACCTGTCGTACAAAACACATAGGATCTAGCTGAAGAGGCGAAATGATTGCAGCTCCAACGACATGGCGGTGTTTGCACAGTGTTTACTTGGCGTTTTGTGTCTTGTTTTGCGTACTGGGTGGCCATGTGTGGACACTCCGGATGCCTGATGTACATTCTGCTTCTTATTTTGACGTATTTTTCAATATTTTTATGGCAGGTATTCGATTTGGTTTATATAGATGTATGATTTCTCTTATCCATCCTCTTGTTCTTTTTCTTCCTTCCTGTTTTCCTTCCCGTTTTTTTTATATTTCCCTTTTCTCTCATCTGCCGTTTTCCTTTTTAATTCTCTTTCCTTCGTTTTATACGTCTTCTGAAGCCTCACTTCCTTTGTTACGCCCCTCATCTCACGCTAACCCAACCAATATATCATTCACCAAACAAAGGCAACACACCCTTTTTATCATTCACAACCGTACTTCATACACACCTGACCCCAGCCCAACCCGTCATGACCAGTCTCATCCCCCTCAGCCCATCTAGTTGCTCGACCCCCGACCCCCCTGCCCGACATCATCGCCCTTTTTGATCCCCTGGCTTTGTCCACCACTCGCGTTCACGCCGGGCAGTCCCGCGCCCTGCTCGTGCATGCCCTCGGGCAAATCGGCCGTTTTGTCCGCGCGAGGGACTTTGTCAGTCTGGAACAGTTAATAATGGATTTTTTTTTTCTTCTCTATTTCTTTTGTCAAAGTAATGATAACATAACAAATAAACATGTCTTTGTTCATCTTGCATCCTTGCACACAAGTACTTACATCAACGTCCCCCACGCCATGCGCAATAGGACGGCCCACCTTGTCAAACGGGCCATTGTGGCTCGAACCATCTCCAGGACGAGGCATGTTGTATCGATTCTAGACACCTTGTAGACTGTGTGGGAGTGGGTGTAGACGTGCGCGCTTTCGTTTCTGTCTTGTTCAGTTGCCGCACCACTTGTTTATTCTCGTTTCTTCTCTTGCGATTCTTTTTTTTTTTTTTTTTAAAAAAAAAAGAGAGAAAAAGGGATCAAAGGTTCTGGAATTGTTTACGATAAAGGACATCCGGCCCCCATTCCGCTCTTATATCCACAGTCCGCCACCCGCCACCCTCACCCCTTGTGTCTGTTGTCCGTCCTACGTCATCGGAGCATTTTATGACCACGGAAAATTCCTCAAAGGGGGAATTGGAGTGGGGCCGGGCGGGATGGGATCGCGCGCGGAGCAAATCCTCCTGGTCTGGTTATTCTTGGAATACGCTACTGGGAAGCTACTAGAAAGCTACGTTCTAAAGATCAAGGTTTCATCGTGGCTTGGAACACTGGCAAAATACTCGGTCCTGATCGTCCTTCCCCTTTCCCTTCGTCTAAATGGTTGGTAGCTGGTGGACCTGGGGGACTCGTTGAGTCGTTGAATCTGTGCCCACTTGCCGACTTGACGTCAACAATTCGACACGACTTGACGCAGGAATGCGATGCGCAATCAAGCTTGGTCAAGAGCACATGATCCTATACGCACCAATCATACGAAACACAATGACCTCGACACCCCCATAGCACCGCCATAGCCCGTCCGTAAGAATCACGCCAGGCATCCGCTCTCGGTCTGCCAATCTCTCAATCCAACGACCCCGCGAGAGCAACCGCACTGAACCTCAAATCACCTCCCTCCCTCTCCAGAAACTTCAAGATGCCCAAGCTCAACGCCCTGGCACTCAGCATGTCCTCGCTCTCCTCAAGCTCGCCCCTCCTGATGGGGCCCTTGCGCCGGCCGTCCAGCTCCCACAGTGCCCCGTCGCCGCCCTTGACAAAACACACGTAGTGCAGATCGACATCGTCTTGCGCGTCGGGCGCCGAAGTGTCGCCCAGCGAGGCGGCTTCCTTGTGCGCCGTCGCAATGGCGGGTGTGTTTTCGAGCAAGCTCGCTCGTTCGCGCGGGGGGAGGGGGATCGAGTTTTTGACGAGTTGGTCGAGAATGCTTCCTTGTTCTGTGGGGGAAAAGAGAATTAACTAGATCTCTTTTTTTTTATAATTGCTTTCTTCTTTTTTCTTCTTCTTCTTCTTCTTCCTCTTCTTCCTCAAACATACCAATCATGTTTCTCGCAGGCCCATTGGACACGGCATGCAACAGACCCATCATGCCGCATGCATTCCGAATCGTCTGCCTCCACCAGATGACGGGCTGCCCCTCGCCCGCGCCCTTGTACTCGTCGACCGTGTTGTCCTCTGCCATGCGGTGGCTCTCGTAGACGGCGCTCACGGGAAAGACCAGCAGCAGGGCGAGAGCGGGACGAGGGATAAAGGACAGCATGTCCGGGTCGGTGAGGGAGTAGACATCGTGCAGGGCGAGAGCGGACGAGACGCCGAGCTTGTGGATCAGGGTGGTCATGAGCTCGGGGTTGGCCTCGAGGGGGATGAAGGCAGGGGCGCCGCGGTCAGGGTCTGGGTTCGTGGTGGCCGACATGGTGGTGAGGTGGGAGTGGGAGCTATAGTTGCAGCTGTAGCTGCAGTTGTAGCTGCAGTTGTGTCTGAAGCTGGTGCTGAAGCTGATGCTGAACCTGACGCTGAAACTGACGATGCAAGGATCGGCTTCGTGGTGCGGGGGACAAAGTGCAGAGTTTGACTCTGGTCTGCCATTCCGACGCGTTTCACCAGAGCTGTCGCGTTTTCCTCGGCAATGACGTCAGAGAACAGTGCGAGTGCGCACGCGTGGACGGTGTGTGATTGAGTGTGATTGATGTTTACGTGACCAAAAAACACCATGCATCGCGAGGAACCCCTTTCCGACAGGACAATGACCGAGATGATACTCCCGGCAAGGCCGAGTGTAAAGACGTCGAGTTGAATCCTCTTTTCATTCAATGGAATTTTCCTGACGCAACTCCATACTATGTACAGTGTACACACTTGTCAACCCTGCAACCGAGATCATGTCCTACTCCTGGGAGCTGGCCAAGGCAACACACTTCTGACTTGGACCATTTTGCCATTCGCATCCCCTTCTCCTCCCATTTTCTTCTTAGCCGTTCCTTCTTTTCACTCTCCAGGTCGACCAAAGCAGCCGGTCAAGCGTCCTGAATCCATCATCAGCGCCAAATTGGAACAAGTTTAAAAGAAAAAAAAAAGAAAAGAAAAGAAGAAGAAGAAAAGAAAGAGATGAGACAAAGTGTCTACCTTTTCAGCATATTCTTCCACACCAACTAGCAATCGTTATCACAGCACCAACATTCCGCGTATCCCCAGCCACCGCACCCTCCACACTTGAAGTTCTTATTCTCGCAGGCAACGTGACAGCCGCCGGAGCCGCCAAGTTTGCTGCAACTGCCTATGAGTTTCCAGCCTGGCTCCGCGCTGCCATCGCAACGGGCTCTGGCGGAGAGGACGAGGCCCAGGAGGGATAGCACGTGGGAGGGCTTCATGTCTCGAGGTAGTTGGGCTGGTTGGGGGGACAAAAAAAGAGAAGAGATATGTTGTGGAAGGAAACAGAGAAGAGACTCGAGGACGGATGAGCAGAGTTGTTCGACGAGCTTTGCTTGAGCAGGATGCATCCATCCCCTTGGGCTTTTATATACCTTTCTTCGTTTATTCTTGACGCCGCAGAGCTGGCGAGGCTGGGAGACGCAACCACCAGAGGAAAAGCGTTATGCCGAGGAAAAGCCTATTTGGAAGTTTCCTTTTTTTTTTTTTTTTTGCTCGAAAGGATGTGTCACATCGCGGTGTCCTGGATGAGGCAACTGGTATAAGACGATGGCCATGGCTGACGAATGTCCCCAGTCTGTCGTAATGTCGTCGTCTCTGTGACGAAGCCCATTGTGAAACGCATATCATACCAGGATTCCACATTCCCTCATCACTCAGTGATGAGCTGTTCGAGGGGGGGGGAGGGCAAAACGAAACAAGACCCTGGAAGGTCGTCCGTTTAGAGTTTGCCATCCGCGCAGTCATAGATCTGCAGTGACCGAGGGTCCGACTTGCATGTGGCATCTGTCGTCTGTCGTCTGTCGTCTGTCGTCTCCGGTAGTGAGCTTCCGGTCTTTGGGAGACGAAATCCTGTACAGATTGACTGCTTTCTTGGCCTCGCTGTGCATGTGGAAGAGGGGGGAAAACTTGGTGCAAAACTCAAGGGCACGACCAAGGCAGCATCAAGGCAACATCAAGGCAACGAGGCAACGTCCCAGACAAGAAACGCCAACCATGCGAATCAACAAAAGCAAAACACCTGCGTGCGGCTGAATCTGCAGAAAGTTCCATCCATCCTCTTTTCAGCCGCACATCCAGGGGTCCCCGGCATCAAGATGCGCCTCGTCAGCAGACATGCAACAACAACAACACACACTTGATCCAAACTGCATCCATACCTCACGCAGTCTAGAAATTCGTGTCCAGATCATGCGGCCCGATAATGTCCTAGGGGCCTGAGCATCGTGTCTGGTTCCCCTTGGCATGAGCTGCGGACAATAGCCCGCTTGAGGAGATGTGAGATGCACATGTGGGTGAATGACATGGCATGAGCATAGCCTCGTAGATCTTGTTCAGGAGGAAAGAATAAACAGCATAAATACTCGGTCCACGTTCCATCAGGCACCTGCAGACCGGTTTCTAGCTGCATGCGTGCCCTCGTCGCACCACTTTTGCTTCGGCTTCTTATGTCGCACGTCTGTCCTGTCTATGCACATTGTCGCGGCATGAATATCTGTCCGAGTGTAGCGTATCCCAGCCAGTCCCCATGAAGATATATACACCGCGCCCCATCCCCCTTTCGTTGTATCAACCATTCTCAATCCCATCTTGCCACTTCCGCTGCTCACCTAGAAAGGGGTTTAAAAAAAAAAGGGAACTCAACCGACTTGCTCCCATAGTTTCCATTTCTGGGTATTGAGTCAAAATAACAGAAAACATCACCCCAAAAGACAATTGCAAAATGAAATTCTCCCTCCCCCTTTTCGTCCTCCTCCCTTGCTCCGCCCTCGCAACCCCAACGTCATCAAACGACAATCTCCCCCCCGGCCTCTCGAAGCGCTGCGTCGAAGAGGCTCACTACTGCGGCAACAGGACGCCCTGCTGCGCCAACCTCTCCTGCAGCTGGCCCAGGAGCATCTGCATGAGCTGCGGCACCCAGGACCAGAACTGCGGGAACGCGGTGCCGTGCTGCGCGGGCCTCATCTGCAGCTGGCCCAGCCGGCGGTGCGCGGTGCGCGCCGAGTAATGAGCCTGGGCGGCGCGTTGCGGGGTGGACTTGTGATGGGTTAGATGCGGTTTTCAAGAGGGAGAATATCATGGTGGTGATGATGGAGGAGGAGGAGCAGGCAGCATCTGTTGATGGTGAAGAAAAGAAGATGGTGTTGGTAGTCGACGTTTGTATTGGCCTATCTGGGATGGCAGGCTTGGCAATTAGTATCTCCTTCGTAAAGATGTATCAACTGATGGGACATGACGGCGAATATGGCACCCCGTAAATCGTCCGCCAGCATGAATGTTCACGTGAATATATCCTCGGCCTAATACGCTTTGCTTCCACTTTCCAACAATGGCCGTCGTCGTCCAGCTATGCTACCTTCTCGACCGAGACATCTGCCTTGGTACACGACCCTGCTCCTTCGAATGGTACAGAATCTGTCAATCTTCCCTTCACGAACACTCCGGCCGTACCGTATCGACCATTTCTTTTCAACATGTCCGTCAACCACGACGACGAGCAGGATGAAAAGCCTGTTCATGCCTTGGCAGAGCGGCCCGCGCGACGTCCTCGGGTCCGTGGCGTTGGCTTTTCATCCGCAGACTCTTGGTCCATGGCGGCTTTCGCGGCAGAAGGCCGCTTGCCCTTGGCGGTGGTCTTGGTAGGGGCGGTTTTTGCGCTGACCTTGGGTTTGGTTTTGGATTTTTTGGGTGCAGGTTTCTCTTCTTCCGTTTCTTCGTCTTCTTCCGTTCCCTCCTCTTCTTCCGTTTCCCCTTCCTCTTCTGTCTCCTCCGCGTCCTCCTCCTCGTCACTCTCCTCCTTGACAACAGCCTTTCTGCCACGAGACTTTGTCACCGGCGCAGGCTTGGCTGGCGCAGGCTTGTCTACCTTGGCGGCTTTGGCATTCTTGGCAGTTGTCGCAGGCTTGGCCGCCTTGGACTTTTTCGTCTTGGGCTCATCATCATGCTCCTCCTCGTCGGCCCTCTTGCGGCCGCGCTTCGCCGCCTTCTTGGGCTTGGCATCCTCGGATTTCTACCACGTGTCAGCGACTTGGCGTCGGATGAGTTTGAGCCAAACGGACATGACGGCCGGAGAGAAAACCCACCTCGCCCTCGGATTCTGCGGCAGCCGCCTTGGCCGCCTTTTGCTTTGCAGTCAAATGAATGCCCTTTTCACCGGGGCGGTTCTTTTCAGGGTCCTGCTGTCGTGTTAGTACTCACCAATCATCGTTCTCATCGCATAAGGCCGACCCGGGTTTGCACAAGACCTACGCCCTTGAAATCCTCGGCATCAATATGAGCCTGCTTCACACAGCGGCGCACTTTTTCTTGGACATCGGGATCTCTTGGGTTCATGTCAGTGGAGACTACTTGTAGAGAGACGACGAAAAAGAAAGAAAGAAAATGAAAAAAAAAAAAAAGTGACAAGGGGAATGGGGTGTATCGACTTGCGTCAGTTCATCATATCCGTCAATGGTGTCAAAGTCCCATTCTCCGTCGCCCTTGTCGCATTCATCTCGTAGGTTTTGCAGCTGAGATCCAGACACACAGCCCCTGATGTATGGGGAAAAAAAGAAGAAGAAGAAAAAAAAAAAAAAAAAAAAGGTCAGTAACAGCAAATAAAGGCGAAGAAAAACAGCCTCAACGTGGATAAAGGGACATCTCAGTAAACGCCTACCAGTGCTTCCAGGCCCAACTCCCATGCTCCTGAATCTCGACCCACGTGCCGAACCGAATCTCTCCCTTTGTGATTTTGATCTTCTCCTTGTTGCAGATGCTGTCTTTGCAGCCGGCCCTGTTGTTGGGGGATATTTCTGTGGCTGGTGTGTTAGCACGAGAGAGGAGGGGGGGGGGGGGGAGTGTTGTGTTCAGCAAGCAGATGGGGGTGATTGCAGGTGCTGCTTACCGACTCGATATTGAGGCATGGTGCACGATGACGGTGCTACACAGAAACTGTGTCGCGAAGGAGGAGGAGGGGAAGGAGGAGGTGGTCGTGGTCGTGGTCGTGAGTCAAACGCGTGCGTCGTGTATCAAGTCTGCGGATCGAGCTTCACGTCCTTGTGGCGATGCAAGCTACCAGAGCTGCTTGGGCACGACGTGGCGCCTGTGCACGCGGCTGCGAAGGAAAATAAGCCTCGGATGGTGATGTCGATGTTGATGTTGATGCTGATGCTGATGTTGATGCTGGTGTTGGTGTTGACGTTGATGTTGATGCGATGCTGATGTTGATGTTGATGCCGCTGCCTCGTGTCGGAAAATATCCAACATCCAACAGGATGCAGAAAATGACATGGGAAATTTGGAATGAACCAGATCAGACCAGACATTGGGCCGTCGTGCACCCGCCACAGAGCAGTCGACAGCTGAAGCGGGGTGCCGAACAGGCGCCATGAGGGCCATCCAGGGGGCTCAGTGCTGTTGGGTCATCAACACTGTGCTGTCTGTCATGCCGCGTCATGCCGCGTCAGTCTCGATTATGTTCAATCCTCCACTCTCAATGCTCACTCCCTCTTCACCACTCTCTTTCCATCCCACCGTGTTGAACAGCTGCTTCTGTATTGGATGTCTTGCACGCAGAGCACAGGTGGGCATGTGCCGAATCGGCGTATTGAACAAGAACAAAGAGACCAGCGCAACGAGGTGTTTCCATCCATATATTGCTGCCATCTTTTATCAGCGTCATTCCATCTACATTGATGTGTTCATCTCATTTATAGATTGGAAAATCAATTGTTAAGAAGAGAAGGGAAAAAAAAAAAAAAAAAACAACTCATCCACTTCCACCCATCGTCATAATTTACAAAAATGGACACCACCCAATGTACATGGCCGCCAAGTTCCGCGCATCAACAGCCTGCTTGATCAACTCGTCCACCTGGCCCTCCACGCTCAGCGGAATACTCTCATTCGGCAACAGTCCTCGCACTTTTCTCTTGATGCTGTCCACCACGCTCTGCGGCTGCAGTCTCACCACCCCGGCATGATGATCGCCCCGCCTCGACGTCCTCTTCTCCTTTTGCAGATCCAGCGTCGGGTCGTAGATGAAGGCTTCGAGGATCGTCATGAGCGTTTCTTCCTGCTGGCGGAGGATGCTCAGCGTCAGCTCCGACGACTTGCGAAACGGGCCCTCGTACCCGTAGATGCCCATGGCCGCCACCATGTTGTGCGTGAGGCGGAACGGCACGCGCTCGGGCTTGGCAAACGTGAGCCCCTTGTCAAAGAGGCAGTTGAAGTCGACATGGAAGATGCCGCCGTTGCCTTCCTCCAGGTTGACGTTTTCGCCGTGCCGGTCGCCCAGCCCCAGAATCGTGCCGACCATGGACATGACGGCGCACGAGCGTGTGTACTTGAGCCGCGCGGCGAACCACGCCGATGGGTTGGGAAACTGCTGGATGAACCACAGCGGGAGCATCGGTGGGAATCGGCCCAGCACATCGTCTGTAAAGAGCCGGATTTTGCTATCCGACGAGCAGGCATCCTCCATCAGCTGCTTCAACAGGTTGTAATCGGGGTAGATCTTTTGCGACGTATACAGACTCAGCAGAATGTCTCTCATCGTCTTGATGCCCGGTACCCATTCGATGATGCCACACTCCTCGTTCAGGGGCACAACCGCGTAGGTCCGGATATACAGTTGCCGCCGGCTTGACTCGGCATCTCGTTTCAGCGACCGGTTGATGATGCCGTTGAATTCCATGAGCCGCTGGTCTGTCCGGAGGTCGTCCTTGGGTTTGATCAGCAGCATGTAGCTCTTGCCATCGGACCCCCGCGCCGTCAGCCGCCTCGGTTTCGCAAGAGAACTCAGCACAAGCACATCGTCCAAGAAGCAGTCAATCGTCACCACATCCCGCGAAAACGCCTTGTGTTTCCTCACATGCTCCGAGACGGCCGGCAGCGTCGCCGTCAGGCAGCCTTCCACCGGCACCACCAGAGGACATGGCGCGCACTTGTGCTGGAAGCGCAGGTCGCGTGACAGGCTGGCATGCACAGTCTTATTGCCGGGGAAGTCGCCGTTTTGGCACGCCAGAAGCAGCTGCTCCGCCAGCCTCTCACCCGCCCTGATGAGATACTTGAGCTCGTGCGATGTGCCCTCCGCTTTCCCGGGGATGAGTCGAAGGGCTTGTAGGATTTGCGTGCCTCGGTTTTTCCGCTCAGAGACTTGCTTCGTCGTCATGATCCCAATCAAGCTCCACAGGGCCTGTCGCGGATGGTGCTCAACGACCTTGGTGATGATCTTGATGAGGCAGTCAAACACGGCCGCATTCGGATGAGCAATTCTGGCCACGATTTGAGGCAGTGCTGTGTAGAATATGTACGCCGGTAGACGGGCAATGTACTTTTTCAGAAACTCATGTAGCATATGCAGCTGCTCCACCCGTCGTTTCAGCAGCTCTCGCGAAAGCAAGGCCTTGCCCTCCGGCGGCTTGTCTACCTGAGCACCGAGGTCCAGCCACAGAGTCAGGATCCTGGGCAGCGTCTGATACAAGTACTTTGTTCCGGAATTGAGAGATCGCATGTAGTTTTCAATAACCAGCCGCGCAATCTCCCCCGTCACAAAATTGTCGCTCTGATCATCGGCTTTGAGAGGCTTCTCCGACTCGAGGATTTTCTTGTAATGTCGTCCAAGAAAATAGTGCCCCTTTTCCCAGGTCGAATATGTCTTGGGCGGTTGCTGATATTTCTCTCGAAGCGCTCCGGCGTGAGATTGTCCTGCCGCGTCCAGCCACTTGGCCAGTAACAGTTGCGCTCGGGCGGTCAGCAACTTTTGCTGACTATTCAACTTGGTCGAACTTGTAACAAACCACGGCTCCGTCTGTGTCATAAACTTGTTCCGCTCGATGGCCCCTTGCAGCATCTGAATGGCCTTTCGGTGATGATTATCTCTCCACAGCAGTTTTGCGTTCTCGATTGTGGCCGCATCGTCGCCCAACCGTGACGCATGCAAAACCGCATTGAACGACTGATGAAGCGAGTTTGTTTTGCGAGCAAGTCTCGCACTCGACAACCAGAGTCTTGAGATATCCATGTCGGTGAAATTAGGCCTGCGAGATTCGTTAGCAGCGGTAAATAACATTAACCACATAACCAGACAGTTTTGAAAATACGACGGAAGAGACCGGGAGAATTTTAAAAGATGAAGAAAAAGAAGAAAGAAAGAAAGAAAGAAAGAAAGAAAAAGGGGCGGTACCTTGATAGTTCCATAGCAGCACGCCTGACACCAAGCAGATACTGTTTATCTCCAAAACGCCCACCGATCATCTCAAGCCGCCCATCTAACAAGGTCATGGTTTTTTGCCGGTCACGTTCGCCGTCGCTACCAACAATAGCCTCCAAGTCCGTGAGCAAATGACACTTCAGTAAGAGATCGTGCGCTGCATTTAGCGACGCGGTAACAGAAGCCGTCATCAGAGACGCTATTTTGTCTTGCATGCCTTGCATTTGCTTTTGGAAAGAAACCATAGAGCTCCGTTGATGTTTTTCGAAAGAATCCATAGAACTCTGTTGATGTAGCGAGTTGAGCAAGGCAGCGATGGACATGTTGAAGTCTTGAAAAGGGTCTCCTTGATACCGAACAATAAACCTGGCAAGGCTGTCCCACCGACTTGTCGTCCATGCAGCCTCAACGGCAAATGGCATGACCCTGCTGTCGGTTGAGGGATGGGGCTGCATGCCTTCGACATGGTTAAACAGCATGTCATGCTGCCCGGCTTGCTTGAGACAATCTAGCAGATCGACTCGTACATCAGTGTTTGCTGGATTCTCCGCAAGCTGCATTTCATACCACGTCTGAGCGGCTGACCACCTTCCAGCCTTTTTATGACTTAGAATCTGTTGATTAATGTCCAGGGCTTGCAGCTGCGATGATATGCCCTCCAGGCCATCTGGCTCATCAATGTTGGCGTAAATGTTCTGCAGTCTTTCCAGCAGGCGGTCTCTTTCGCCCGGCTCTCGTTTTTGCTGCTCCATTTTCTGGGCATGGTGCTCCAGATGGAACAAAGCGCGAGCGTACTCGTTGCAATCAGTTGCGCGTTGCGAAATGAGCTCCGCCGGTATGCGGTCAAGCAAACCTTGCACGCGAGCTACGCTCTCCTTGCCCTCTGCAGACAATCGCCCGACAGCCCGCTTCGCTTGGATCCATCTCATGGCGTAGTCAACGCAGCGGAAAACAACGTGGCAGAACCGCTTCATCTCCTCCCGTTCCATGTGTGAGGAAGTATCGCCCACAGGCTGGTACTCCAACACTCCAAGCAGCTCATCGAGGATTCTATCCTTGTCTTGTTTGCTGCTCTTGGAACCAAGCCAAATGTGCAACACCAAATATGGAAGCAGGAATTCGGCCATTGACAGGTCTTTGACCCGGATAACACGCTTCAGAGGCTCAAACAACATCGAGCCAAAGGAGTTTTGCCCATTTTCCAGCATATCCAGCACAAATGAGCGAAGCCAATTCCCGTATGGCTTACCAGGGCGGAATATGGGGTATTCCACATTCACAGGTTGCATGGGCGCAACCACGTAACGAGAGCTGAGGAACGGCTGTAGCACCCCACGAATATTTTCAGGTATCGCGATCCATTTCCTGTAGACACCAAGCTTTTCCGTGTTCTTTTCAGCACATGCGGCTCCGATTTCGCACCTGGCTAGTAAGGTTTGCATGGCATAAGACAGAAATCCTTGAAGCTTTGTATCCGTTGCCGACAAGAAGGAGGGTACCAGGACTTCCTGCAACAGAAACAACCCAAAATCTGTCATTTCGTCCCTGTCCTCAAAGTTGTTCAACACCACAATAGACCGTTGTTCTCTGACTGTCTCAATCTGGTTCGAGTCCAAGCATCCGATAAGCCCCATGCTCTGGACACACAAGCGAGCAATGTCCATTTGCAATCCGTTGTACCTGCACGCGCAGTCAAGTAGTGACCGTAGCAGAGTGGTGATGGCACTGTCAGGTCGTTGACTAACGGCGGAGGTGTACAAAGCACTTTGGTTCTTCTTCAGATATGGTACAAGCTCCGTCAGGGCCTGGTGAACCACACCTGAGTAGTCATGAGCGACTCTTTCGGCGAAAATCTCTAGTGCCTCCTCCATGGCCAAAGAGGGACGCATCGCCGCGAGCTTCCTTTCCAGACCTTCAAGACCTTTGCAGCTCGCGAGTGATGGCAGTTTGCTTATGTGTACCTCCACTGCCGCCTCATGCTTCCCAAGCAGAGATAGAAGCATTTGCTTGACGACATCGGCGCTTGTAACACATAAGGAGCCCCAGTATCGGCTGACGATAAAGAATGTGGTTTCGAGAAGCGCTTCAATGTCCTCCTCCTCAAAATTGGCAAGCATAGCGGCCCAACACGACAGGCTTGCGCTGCGCAATGGTTCTTGGGCTACAGCGGCCAGTAAGCAAGCGGAAATCTGCCTCTCATATTAATCAAAGAAATCAACTTGGGGCGCTTCGGGGAGTCCAAGACAAACCTGTGGCCTTGCTATCCTAGCGTGATGCATACACACGTTGATCATCTCTTCCAAGGCTCCAATATTGATTCGTTTCTCCGTGACTGAGGTTTGCAGAGAAACTGAGTCGTTTGTCACGTCTGTGAGTCTGGGCATAAGACCCAAGATATGAGGTTGCAGAAAGCGACCGATAAGATTTCCCTTCCTGCCCTTGTGTTCTTTGTTTGCGCTGAGAATTGTGTTTGCCACGAAATGCAGTGCGCGACGAACCTTGGAATCTCAGTAAATCAGTAACTAGGAAGAAGAAGAGCGCCGTCAATGCGAAGATAGCACAGATTGTAAAAAACTCACCAACGATTTTTTAACTTCATCTGCATTTACTGCCGCTTTTAGGAGCTCCAATGTCGTGA
Organism: Claviceps fusiformis PRL 1980; assembly: GCA_000223055.1. Taxonomy (NCBI): domain Eukaryota; kingdom Fungi; phylum Ascomycota; class Sordariomycetes; order Hypocreales; family Clavicipitaceae; genus Claviceps; species Claviceps fusiformis. The sequence continues at coordinate 14,912 of AFRA01000350.1, forward strand.
CAACTGGCTCAGTTTGAAACATTTCCAGAAGTGAGACGTTGAGAAAGTTGGGAGATGCTTGATCTAGTCGAGATTTTGTGAATTCTTCAATGTTGTCCGTATCCTGAACCAACAGCAACGCCAGTGTTGATGCGAGGTTTGGCGCATCCATGATGAGATTAATTGGATCATTGTCTTGACGAGCTTCCGCAATCCTCTGAATAACATCTTGTTGCTTGTCGAGGACGAGCCAGGGCAATGCATGTGTCTGTATCAGCAGCAGGAGCTCATTGACCGATATTTGCAGTAACTCGGCCATTGCACGACTCCTTTGGGGTCGCTGGATCATGTCTTTAGTAGCCATGTAAGCAAGACTCTTCCAGAAGGGTTCAAATAGCCGTCTTGGGGTTGTGTTGCGAGCCTCTGCCAGGTTGAGGAGCTCATTGAAAGCGAAAGCTGAGACTATACTGTTGTTGTTTCCCAGATAGTCGACCAGTTGGATGAGCACTAGGTTGAGTTCTTCCTCACCTACCACCCGGCCAATTTGACCCCAAGCCATGATTCTTGTTTCCACCAAGTGTGGCTTGTCATCATCCTGTCCAGATGATGATTTCAGTAGAGCAAAAGTAATTTGCCGGTTCCGAGTCATAATCTCATGAAACTCATGCCATGATGGGCCAACTGGTTTCGGTCGCACGAATTCACTAAGGGTCCGTCCGGCGGCTATGCGCAGTTCCCTGAGTGAGCTATTCAAAGCCTGGAGACACCACTGACCGGGACCAGAATTCTCCAAATTTAAAAACGTCGGGTCTTCACAGTGCACTACGAGCCTTTTCAGAGATAACATGGCAGCAACCCTCGTTTGTCGTGATTCTGTAAAGGAGGATAGTCGAATCAGCTCTGAAAAGACGGACCGGCTGGCAACCTTGATCAGGTGAAATATTAGTCTAGGAGGATCTTCGCGATCGAAGTCACAGACAAGGCACAGATCTTTCCTCGAGCCTTCTGTCTCCTCTGTCTCCTCATCTCCCCATTTGTCATATCTGCAAGATATCCTAGACAGTAGATCTAGTGCGAGACACTGACTACTGCTGGTACATTTGATGAAGTTTTCCCTGCCAGCTGGTCAGAAAAAAAAGATTACAGCCAAATCATATTGCAGGCTTTGCTCACAGAATCATCTGTTCCCGGATCGACCGGGTATCAAGTTCCTCGTCACAGTTCGTATCCAGTGCCTCATAGAGGGCCCTGACGACATTGAGCCGTGGATCTGAGTCCACCACCGTTACTTTTCGTTTCTTTTGAATGCTCTCGGAAGGAGGATTTTGATGAAAACTCAAATCAAGACTCTCAACTGACTTCGAAACTTCCTCATCTTGAAAATGTGACGGGTGGGACTCTTGGTCAAACATTCGTTCAGATGAAGCATAAATCGCTTGTCGCAAGATATTTGTACAGCGCTACAAAAAAAATCATTAGTTTTAGTTACGGACTCCTCTCTCTTTTGTTTTCGTTTTCTTAAGGACAGCAGCCATGTCCAGTTGTACTTGCCCATATATCCGTTCCCTTTCCAATTTCTGGGTGTTGGGATGAAAGCAACGATAATTCTTGTAAAAGCTTCGAAGCCGCCATTCGTCCGATGGAGTATGATTCCAACGCAGCACCAGCTATGTCAAGAAGTGCCAGGCAATATACGCGTATCGCCTTCTTGCCTTCGTCGCTGCTCTGCACCAGGTCCTCGGGGAACGAAACCATTTCGGTACAAAGCAATATCAGTAGAGCATGTGACTTGTTTTTGAACCTTGATGCGCCATCCTTGTCCTGCTCCATGCCGCGAGAAATTTCCAGAATCGTCTCAATAATCGCAATGGGTGAGGTGGGATCGGTTACGTGCCAGCGCTTTTGCGCATTTCGCAGATCGAGCCACGCATCCAACAACCAAGTCATCGTCTGTGGAAATACAGCCATGCTACAAAACGTCGAGCCTTGGCACACTGTCGGATAAGCAATCACCTTGGCCAAGCTTGATGTTTGTCGGACTGCCTGTGACGGGGAAGAAATCTCGTATGACAGCGCCGCAGCATTCGCGACATGCCCGCCCAGAATCTGCCCGAGAGCGAACTGAGATGGAAGGTGAATCGACGGAAAGGACTTGGAGTCGGCTGGATTGAGCGCCGGGTTCTGTAGTTCATCAACAACAGCTGTACCAAGAGTTAGAAAGGACAAGGACAATATGGCAAGGTGCGTAAGAGCGTGACTTGTTTATTCTTACCAGCAACGCAAGTTCGCAGATACAAAACGAAAGCCGGGCCCATTGACCAGAGCTCGTCCACCCGTGCTATAATCAGGAAAAGATACTGCAAAAATCCCTCAATGGAGCCCTCAAGTTCTCGGAATAGGTCAAGTCCAAGAAATCTAAGTAGGTATGGAAGCAGCCACACCCAGAGTGGTTCCTGACCTCTGTAGACTAATGCTTGGGAACCAGGCTTGTACATGAGAACAGAGGGTGTTTCTTTGATAGTAAATCTCAGGAAATTGATCGCCTTGATGAGTTCAGCGTGTACATGCGCTCTGTTCACGAATGGGTCGTCCAACTTAATGCCGTCCAAAGCCACACGGCAGTACACATATATGAGCATGTGATTGTGCTCAACTCGATCCGCTTGCGAGACAAGAATCTCTGGGCGGTCTTTTACTCTTTGAATTAATGCAAAAAGACCTTTGAGCTCATTGTTCTCGTCTGATCGAGAGGATCTTGCAGAAGTTGAGATATTCTCAACGAGCTGCGCGGCCAGGGTTGATGGTGGGAGTCCATCTCCCGGTTGGCCGACACCACCATGTCGGACGAGCGAAGCCGCATTGCTGCGGTGATTCTGTGCCATCGCTCAACTGGCATTGTGTGGCGACGGCATCTGAAACTATTCCCACGGGTGGACGGAAATGTTGTCTGGAAGAGTGCGATCATCCTGTGGGAAACGCGATTGCACAGGCGAGACGAGACAAGATGGAGATTGACGCGTGCTCACGTGATAATTGACGAACCACTTTTGGCTCGAGTTGGCCGAAAGTCAAAGCCGAGCATGAAAATCGTACTGAATTATGTCCTCTTGTTCATATGTCACTATGCTACATCGTAAAAATGAAGGACCCGCCTCATTGAGTCATGAAACCAAGTTCCGACCTCGTTTCCGTACAAAATTGCCAGCCTATGAATCGCCACCAGAGAAAAGAAGAAGAAAAAGAGAGAGAAGAGAGAAATATGGAAATACAGAAAAACAGAAAAAAGAGGAAAAAGAAAAAAGAAAAAAGCACGCCTCACAAACGCCATGTACACCATACTAATTCCTTCCAATCGTTATTCAGATAAACCCCTTGGTCAAGCTCGGCGCCCTGTTAATGCTGCTTGTTCTGTTCATGTCAGAGCTTTCGAGCCGGTTGCGTATGCTGCCAACGACCGAGCCTTTTTCCGATCGAAGTCCCTTCCAACCCTCGAGCTCTTTTTCTAACCGGAGCGCCTTCTCCTTCTCTTCTCGAAGTTCTCGTTCTGCACGTCTAGCTGACAATTGAGTCGTGGATTCTGAAGCTTGGAGTTCGTCAATCGTTTTTAACAGCTTATCAACCTTGTCACGCATTCGGGTCACATCTTCCGCCAGCTGCGTGTTTTGCTTCTCTTTGCGTTCAATTTGTGACTGAAGATCTTTCACGGTACGATCTATGTTTCTATTTGACCGTTGTGATTTCGATCGCGCTGTTTCATGATCCTCGAGTTGAGTTTCAAGCTGTAGCGGCGGAAAGGGGGGGATTGTGGTGGTCAGTAATTTGGTTCATCGTATAACGTAGGCACGATAATGCAAGACTCACCTCTTGGATACGTTTGTGAAGGAACTTGATGTCCTGGCTAGGGCTCGAGAAGCCCTTAGTCTCAAAATCAATCAGTTTGAGCTGAGCTTCATTGAGGCTTTTCTCGAGGGTAGCCTTCTTCTTCTGAAGTTCCGTGCTTGCGTCACGCTCCGCTGCGATTTCTTTTTGAATGTCAGATACCAGGGCTTCGGCCCGTCTCATCTTTTCAATGGCAGCGGCGGCAACATCCTCCTGTTGGGCCAGGCTGGCCTTGAGATCCAAGACTTCCTTGTCCATGGTCGCAGCATCTCGGAGGGATGGATTCTCGCCCTTGACCAACTCTTCCAAGCCATTCTTTGCCTCTTCGAGGCGAGCTTCGATACTACGCTTCTCTCTTAGAAGTAAATCGCGCTCGGATGTGACCTCGTCAACAGACGCTCGCAAGGCTCGCACCTGAGACAGAAGTGACACAACCTTGCCTTGTGCTTCATTGTGTGCTGCCACAGCTTCATCTCGGGAAGCAGCAACATCAGCAAGCGTAGATTCTAGACGCGACTTTTCTTTGGCCCATGTCGAGCTGTTCAAGACCTCATCATCCCATTTAGAACGGAGTTCGTCAAGCTCTTCACGAAGCCGTGCAATCTCGGCTTGTTTATAGAGCTTTTCTTCGCGAGCCAAATCGAGTTCTTTGGTCAGTGTAGTAAATTCTGCCTGATACTTCTTCCGAGTCTGCTCCATACTTGATTCCTTGTCCTCAATGTCCATGGCACGCTGGCTTCGATAATCCTCAAGCTCATGCTGAAGACGTTTCTTAGCTTGAGTAATCGACTCAAGATCTGTAGAAATATCTTCGACGCGTTCCTCGAGACGTTGATTCTGGCGTTGCAAGTCTTCTATCATAGCGTCCGTCTTTTGACGCTCTGCCATGATCTCGCTACACATATCTTCTGACTCTTTTGCCTGGGATTTGGCAAACTGCTCGGCGCGGTTCGCCTTGAGTACTGCAATCTCAGCCTGCTCAAGCTTGCTGAAGTACTCGTCCGCTCGGCTCTTGTAAGTCTCGAGACCGGCCGTCACGTCAGCGAGTTTTGACGTTTCCGCATCGAGTCGAATCTGAAGCTCCGTGTAATCTTGCAGTAGCTGGCTACGACTTTGCGCCTCTTGTTCTCGGGCCATTGTCATTTCTTGCAGATCCGACTTTGAATCACGCAGCTCGACTTCCAACTTGGCTCTTTCATGGCGCATCTTGTCGAAATGAGACTTGACGTCAGTCAGCTCGGCGACAGCATCTTTGTGGCTACGCAACAGAACACGACGTGATTCTTCCTGGCTGTTAAAAACATCGAGAATTTCCTCATGAGATCTTGCTTGAATATCCCGCAATGAGAGCTCGCCAGTGCGAATGCTCTTTTCCAAGGCTGAAACCTTCTTGTTTGAGTCGTCCAGCATATCCTGTAGCCTGCTATTGGCCTTTTCCAGCTTTTGCATGCGACGCGCAGAGGGGCTCTCGTCGGCGGGGATATCTGGCAATCGACTACCTCGGTCCAGCTGACTTTGGAGATGGCGATTTTGCATCTGCGAAATCTGAAGCTGGTTCTGGAGTTCTTCAACCTCGGCTTTCAAGTCCATACGATTGTTGACGGCCAATGAATCTACCGTCTTGTCAGACTTGCCAGTGTCATGCAACTCGACGATATCTTGACCGCCCTTCTTTGGCGTCGAAGTGTTGGAAAAGCCGCGCGGAATCATCTTAGCACCTCGTCTCTGGGTAGGTGAGCCATTAAAGGGCGCTTCGTTGAGCTGAATTTCCTCCAATTTTGGTCGACTCGGGCTCTCATTCCGCGCGGCGGCTCGAAGTTCTGCAAGCTGACTCTCCGCGTTGGCTCTGGCCGCCGACTGAACCCGAAGATTTTGCTGCAGTTCTTCCATTTTCCGCACCAAATCGAAGTTCTTGATAAGTGCTCTTTGTTTGCTGTCCTCTGATGGTGGAGGGATACGGAGGTCTGGATCAACAGTTCGCAGGGCATTAAGCATCTGCGATCGTAGGTCCTGTAATTCTTGGTCCCTAGCATCCAAAGTAGCCTGCAAAGTACGAGTCGTTGCTTGCGACTGCGTGCGCAACTGTCTCTCGGACTCGATTGTTCTATTGGCCTCGGCAAGCTTGACGGTGAAATTTGAGGAAGCTTTTTCCGCGTTTCTGCTCGCCTGAACTTCTCTGGCTACTTCATGACTGAGATCCTCGAGATTGAGCTGAAGCTTTTCCGTCTTCTTCTCCAGAGACGCGACTGTAACCTGAGCCTCGCCAAGCTGCTTATTCAGGTTGGCGTTCTGCTCTTCCAGTCTGGATTTCTCTTTTTGCAAGCTGATGATTTGTCCGCGTGATGCTTCGTTGGCCCTCGAAGTCGATCTCGCAATTTCGAGTCCCTTTTGTTGTAGCTTGTTCAGGAGCGATTTGTTATCATTCTCCGAAGCTGCCAGCCGACTCTTCACCGTGTTAAGCTCCCGCTCCATCCTTTCCTTGACTTGGTCATTCTTTAAGCCAAATTCGCCAGATGACGCAATCAATTTGTTGAGATGTTCGATTTGATGATTAAGTTTGGTGCACTCGTCTTCAAACCATCGTAGTCGATCGTGAGCAGCATCCAGATCTTTCCGTAGACTATCTTCCCTTTCTCTAGCCATTTTTGAGGCTTGACGTTCTCCAGAAATCTCAGCTTGCAAGCGGGCTTCCTCAGCTTGCTGCTTTTCGCATCGAAGTCTTCGAATTTCATCCCGAGCCTCGTCTCGCTCTTTCTCTACGGCTGTCCGAGCCTCCATCGTCCTTCTCAGAGTGTCCTGCTGGACGTAGAGCTCTTTTTCAATGACGATTTTGGACTCATTCAAAGTATCATACTCCTCCTTGAGAGATTTGTACTTGTGCTCGCCCAGTAACAAAACGTCATCTCGAGATTGACGTTCTCTACTCAAGTCCATTTGAGCGTTGTAGAGCTCCTCCTTCAGATCCTTAATTTGCGCTTCAAGAAGTGATCGGTTCTTGTCTGCTTGTGCATCATCTGAAAGCCGAGCAGCAAGTAAGGACTTGGCTTCATCAGCTTCGCGTTCAAGTTGAGACTGCTTTGATCTCATAGCGTCCAACTCGGCCTGAACGTCACGGGATTTGGTCAAGATCTTGTTCTTTTCTTCCAACAAGACCTTCTTCTGGTCTTCCAAAGTCCGACGCTCCGTCTCAAACTTTCGTTTGTCACTACGAAGCAGAGCTAGTTCACTTTCTTTGCTTCTCACTAGATCTTCGTAGTCTGTCGAGGTCTTGGAAAGCTGAGAGAGCTGCTGTTTGATGTTCTTGTTCTCCTTGCTAAGCCGAGACTCCAGCAGCTTGGCCGCGTCTACTTCCTTTTGAGCGTCGCGGAGTTTGACTTGGGTGTCCTGGTCAATTTGAAGCAGTTTGGCCTCCAAATCTTGCGCTTTTCGATCCCTCATGCTCAGTTGGCTTTGAAGCACCTTTATCTCATCAGCAAGAGCAGTTTCCTGCTTGCTTCGCTCGGATTGCTTCTGAGAAATCTCTCTTACGGCCCCTTCAAGCTCCAAGCATTTGTCCGACAGCTTGCTTTTTTCTTCCTCCAATTTTGCAATCAGTGACGCTGCCTGTTCAAGCTGGAGCCTCAACTTCTCAACATCCTCTTCGGCTCGGCGTTTGGCTTCCATTAGGTCATCCAGTTGATCTTCAAGCCTCTCCTGGTCGTCAATAGCGCCAGCAAGCTTCTCTTCAAGCTCCGCTTCGCGATTCTGAAGGCGTTTGAAAATTTCTTCTTTATCTAAAGCGAGAGCTCGCTCACTCTCCAGGGTTTGCTGGATACGCAGCATCTCTGCATGGGTATTGCGACGATCGTCCTCCAGTTTCTCACGTTGTTCGGAATCAATCTGCAACTTTTCGCTCAATTGCTTGATCAGAAGGTCTCTCTTCTTTACTTCAGTAGCAGTGCGAGTGGCTCCTAGTAAGGGTTTCATCTTCACGATAAGCTGCCACCATGGATTCTCAACAAGATTCAGGTATACATTGAAGTTTCTCTGAATGATCCTGGTGGCCTCTGTACGGAAAAGCCTCTTGTAAGCTGCTCGTCTTTGGGTAAAGCCCCTGGCTACCGATTGGAATCGAGTCATAACTTCCGTGATCAACGCGTCCCGCTGCTCCTCGAGCTCTGCCAAAACGCCCGCCCGGAAGAAAACCTTCGTGATTCCCACGCGATATAGTGTTTTGTCCAGGCCAAGTTTGTCCAACATGATGCTTGCAGCTGCTTGGCCCTCCAGGTATCCAGTAGGCATATTGGAGCAAAGCACTTCATATCGCTGGCGAAACTCGGCGAAAAAAAGTCTGTTGGGGAAGCCTGTTCGCGCTATTCGAATTCCTTCAAGAACACCATTGCAGCGCAGCTGATCAAGTACAAGAAGGCTGTTAAATTGCTTTGGCCGTTTCTTGTGGTTGGGAAGAATACATCTAACAAAATGAGGGTGCGTCGAATGGAGCTGATTCATGAGGCTGTGCAGTTGTTCCTTGTGTCTCTGAGCAACGGTACGAAAAAGTCCCTTCTTCACGCGGCTTCGACTCCCTCCGTGTTCCTCATCTGTGTCAGCACAGTCGGCAAATAGCTCACTGACATGTCGATTGGACGATGAAGCAAGAAGTCTTGTGATATTATCATTCAAGGGGTCCTTGTTCTTCTCGAGCCAACCTTCTGTGGAATATTCTACTTCAGCAGCGTAATGTGTGAGAAGGAATCCTTGACCGAGGCGAGAGGGCCGATATTTTGCTGACTTCTTGTCCCAAAGCGAATGCAGCTTCTCGGTAAAAGACTTGTCTGTGGCTTTTGGCATGACGCAGTCTTCATCGAGACAAGAGAAGATGCCAATCGGGTTGGGTAATTCGATAAGATCGATAGTCGGCTGCAAATCTCGGCCAAAATCTATGAATTGCCATTCTATTTTTTCTCGAGCGTACTCTTCTTGCTCAAGAACGAACATGTGGTGATTGAAGAACTGCTGGAGCTTTTCGTTGGTGTAGTTAATACAGAGCTGTTCAAAGCTATTCTCTTCGAAGATTTCGAATCCAGCGATATCCAGAACGCCAATGAAATGAGAGTCTTCAAGTCCCATGCCAGACCTGTCAAGCTTTCGGTTGATTCGGGAGACGAGATCTCCGAAGCCACGTTCGTAAATACCCTTTGACAGGGCATCCAGGCTCAGACGAACTTGTTCTGGTGTTTGGACCTTCTCAACCCATTCCTTTCCAGCTTTGACTTTGGGATGTAGAAGGCCTTGAATAAAGGGCTCCAAGGAGACGCCGAGGAGCTTGCAAACAGTCGCTGCCTGTTGTCTTGATTCAGGAGTCAGCCGTGCCTGGTCAGCAGTCCGACTTTCTTGAACAACTTCTATGTTGCCCAAATGAAGTACTGCTGCGATTGTGCGGAAAACAGAGAGCTGCTCGTCGTCGGAGAATCCCATGACACCAAAAGCTTCCATCAGCGAGTCCCATTCTTCCTTATCGGAGACACCCACAATACTGTCGTGGCCGTTTCTCGTATAGGCAAAATGCTGAGTGTCCAGACCGTTTAAAAGCAGTTCTGTTTTCATTTGAGCATCAGCTCCTTTTAGGAGCTGATAGAAAATATGGTAATTGCGCTCGTGTGGGTTGATCCGTACAACTCGTGACTTTTCGAGGAGGTACCAATCGATGAAGGCGCCAGCAATAGCACCATTTCTGTTGAATTCGATGCGAATGAATTTTCCGAATCGAGAGGAGTTGTGATTACGGACAGTCTGAGCATTGCCGAAAGCTTCCAGGATGGGGTTGGCGCGAAGAATTTGCTGCGAGAGATTGGTATGCTGAGATCGGCTTCGTGTAGCTACTTCTGACGGTGCGACAGCTGCCAGGTATTGAATGACTTTCTTGGTATTTTCGGTTTTACCGGCGCCTGATTCGCCAGTTACCAAAATACTCTGATTTCGGCCTTCCTCAACCAGATTGCGAAATGCTTCATCAGCCATGGCAAAGATGTGAGGCTTTGTGTCTTCCCGACTCCGCCCTTTATACATGTTTATGTACTCGTTGGAGTAGATGGGCAAGGGACAGTAAGGGTTCACAGTCACTAGGAAGAGTCCGGAGTACGTGTATATCAGATCTGACTGATACCTCGTCTGGAGGTTGTGGACAACCGAGGCCTCGTTCAAATGAGTCAACTCGGCCATGTCGTTTGCCTTGTCGAATTTCGCAGGGTTGACCTTATCGACACTTTCGGCATCAAATTCTCGTTGCTATTTGAAGACCATTAGCTGCCGTGATTGTGCAAGTGGGCGAAGAAGCAACTAACTGTTCCATCGTCCGTCTGAACCATAATTCGATTGTTTCCCAGCTCTGCGACAACCCAGCCCTTCACAAAGGCATTCTGGGGATCCTGCAGCCACACATATCTTTTACCCGAAAAATCATTTTCACCCTCAATGCCCTTTACAACATTGAGCTCGCGCCTCATCTCGTCCGATTTGATGAAGGAGGGTGCAAAGGTACTTGAGCTTGGCGTTCCATTTCTAGAATGGTTTCTAAAATGCCGCACAGCACTTCCAGGCGCATTGATTGGGGTGCCAAATGAGTTGATCGATTGTGAACGGCCGTGGGGGGTCGGTGTTGATGCAGCAGCGACGGGTGACGAAAAGAGAGCGGACTTGGGTCGGCTAGAATTAGGAGTAGCTGGTGAGGGTGAGGGTGAGACGGATCCTGTTCGAACGTAGGGATTGCTACGGCGCTGTGCCGAGCCACTCGGATTGAAAGCCATGACTCTGGCTGGATGCGGGCATCAAGCGCGGCTTCGTGATGCGCTACGGTGACAGTTGGTGATCCAGGCCCGTCATGTGTGTAAACAAAAAGCGGATTTGATCGTATGGAAAGATGGGACACAACCCTTCCGCGTGCAATGGGTTGAACGAGATCGGGTGCAACTAAGAAAAGGACGGGAAGCACCAGTGCTCCTCAATGAGCAGTTCCAAATTGCTGGAAGGAAATGCCATAAAGAAGCCTCAACTGACTTCTTGTTCGACGTGCAACCGCGTGACGGCCCGGCTTGGATATTATTTGACTGCCACCGACGACCGCCCTCCGTTGCCGGGGAGCGGGCCCCTGCAAAGTAAACATAGGACAGCTCCCACGTGACTATCGCGGACATCCTCAGACGCTAGACCGGTATAGGACTAGCGCATCGTTTTGCCCTCCCGCCGCAATCCAAATGCAAACGCTCCAAAATTAATCATCCATCCCGCGTTTTATCCTGTTTCGCTGAGACTCACCACGGGTTGCGCGACGATCCGTAGTTCTGCATTCGCCATTTCCCAACAAGCTGCATTTACAATTGATCGCGTCACCTAGCACGTTCTTGCTTCCTGTTCTTATTCTTGTTTACTTTTCCGCTCTCATTCTCCCAACTGATTTTCGACGATCAAAAAGGGGCTGGTCGCCTTTCGAACGTCTCATATCGAGATATCTTGCCCATTTCGATATTCCACCTGCCCAGACGCCACCAAGCTGTGTTGAGACCACGAGATACCGACTTCTTTTGCAAACAAGTTCGGATTGTCCTGCTGTCAAATTACTTCTCTAGTCAATCTTGGACAATTGGAGCCTCAAATGCTACATTCTAGCAAAACTCGAGCAAAAGATGAACAAACCAGGATACGTTTTCGCGTCGCCTCATGGCTGTAATCCGCACCAAAGTTCTATCAACACCGCGCAGTCGTCGAGAGACTCCGTCACGTACCAGCCGAATGGAAACTCTTGTGCCTCATTTGGTGAGCAGAATGCTGTGGCTCTCAGCTACGGACACAGCATGATACCCGGTTTGGGCCTAGGAGCAGCAAATAGATTGGCACACACCCCCTGGACAGTGCCCAACGAATATGCTGCTGGTTTCCAAGCGCAGTCGCACAACGCGGCTTCAATTACTCAAATACAGCCGACGGTGCAAACCCGCCATGCCTCAGTCAAGATCCCTGGCCTCAACGGAGGACGCGACGACGTCTCCGAGGATGGTGAGGTAAACGAAAACGGTGGAATCGAAGATGTGTATGAACCCGCCGACTCTCACCAGCAACCTACAGCTGTGGGGCGAATACAAGAGCAAATCTGGACGGCAGCATCACGCGCGCCCGACGACACGTCTCAGCAACTCTCCAACGATCGCGACGGTTCGTACTCTCCGCGCCTGTCGCCTCAGGAACTGCTGCAGTCGAATCATCGTGCACTACAGGGATCAGCGACTTTGTCGCATGACAAAGATCAGTCGGGTCACTCACGATTAGAGGATGCAAAGAATCAGGCAAAGGATGCCATCCTTAACTTGTGGCCATTGGACGTTCGATTTCATAACTTTCTTGCCGAAGGCATTGACAAGGCCCTTCTCAAGTCCCTGTTTCAGGACCTGGGGCTCAACACTGATGAGCCACCTCAGACATATGGACCAGCCAATACTACAACTGCGGCTGTGGTGGCGGATAAGTGTGAGGCACCAGTGCAAACTGCTGAAGCAACGCCGCTCGAAGAGTCTATACCCGCCACAAAGGACAAATCCGAGGCGCGAAAGGATCGTATAGCGCGTCTTCTTGCGGCCAAGGGTTCAAAACCGAGCGTTCAGACAAATTCTGCATCCCAGCCCCAGAACTCCGTGTCATTAGGATCTGATCAGAAAGAGGCGCAGGCCCAGAAAGAGGCGCAGGCCCAGAAAGAGACGCTGGCGCAAACGCAGACAGAGACACAGATGCAGATCGAGATGGAGATACAGACGCAACCGCAACCCAAGGCTCAGAAACAGACGCGGACTGAGACGCCGATCGAGATGCAGACCGAGACGCAGACCAAGGCGCAGACCAAGGCGCAGACCGAGAAGCAGACCGAGACGCAGACCAAGGCGCAAACTAAGACGCAGAAGCAGGCAACTAAGGGCGCCAAATCGTCAATGTCGCAAATAGAAAAGTCGAAGCTGATTCAGGAGAAGCTAGCTGCGTTGAAAAGGGCGCGCGAAATGCCCCAGAGACTAAAGGCCGTACAAACTGAAAGCAGTGACTCGGGACAAAACGATACATCTTTGGAGGCGTTAAGGACCGCAAATGCAGCTGGGCGTTCGGAATCAATACCAGGGCTGTCCTTGTCTCCTATCAAAAGAACCTCGGAATCTAGTGAGGCAACTGCAGAGCCGAGCTCAACCCTTCAGGGTGCTGTTTCTCAAAAGACCGGTTTCTCAACACCCTTTGATCAGATTCCAGCGTCTCGTCCTTTCTTGATAGACGTCAGCGAGGAGGAAGAGGACGAAGGTGAAGAAATGGAAATAGATTCGCCTGTTCGAGCGGCAACTTCTCCGAGTATGCTTGGAACACCAGTACAGCACGACGCGTTGTTAGACGACTCCTTTGCCCCGTCGGAATCGTCTTTAAGTCGTCGGGCACAAAGTCCAGCGATGGTGTCTATGCCATTACGCAGCGCCAGCAGAAACAAAAGCGGTGATTTGGAGAGCATGAATAAAAAAATTGAGGAAATGAAGCAGAAGATTGCTGAGGCTGAGGCCCGTAAGAAGGCCAAAAGCTCACGACAAGGCTCTCCTGCCCTTTCTCAGCGCCACGATAGTTCTCTCGAAGATAATTGCGAAATAGCTCCTCGTCAAACGGCGCCTGTAAAGCCATTCTACGGCGATGTGGGTTTGACGTCTACACCTAGTCTGAGTCCACGCCAAAGACGACGGTCACGCTCGCGGGTCGCGAGTGAACGGTTGCCATTGCTGGAAGCCCGACGCAGGGAGCAACTTGAGAAGCTGAGGGACCTTCAATCCGAAGTCGCCAGGATCGAAAGGGAGCTGGAGAAAGACAAGTTGGAGCAGGAGCGGCTAGAGGAGGAACTCATGTGTTCCCACTCCGACAAGGATGAAGAAGACCTTCTTCCGCCAGCAGAACAGGCTTTGGCTGCTGAAGTTGCCCAAATGCCTCAGCTTTACGACAAAATGGACGTTGCGGAAGAGTCGTCATTGCCCAAAACTACCGACGAGGGGCAAGAGAACATGCTTGTTGAGCAGGAACAGCAAAATCAAAGCCCAGGCGAATTGTCAGCTGTTGATGTCCCTACCTCTAATGATGTTGCAGCTGTCGCAAACAACGAGGGCAGTCGTGCCGTGGCAAATCTCAGCGTCAGCGGTTTGACGGCAACAAGTTTCGGCGAAGATGAAAACGCGGCCAGCCATGGATCGACCTCAAGCAACATGGACACATCACAATCTGATGGCGCACCACCACCCGATGCGCAAGTGAATGACGAGGACGTTGCCATGGAGGATACCGGTTACTCGGCAGACGAAGACGTGGAAGAGGATTCTGAAGATGACTATGAGCCTCCAGATGTCACCCAAACATTATTGCCCGCCGACGACGAACCGGTACTGCCAGACAGGCCGTCTTCACTATCTAAAGACGATGGTGGTCTTTTAGCCGTGGAGAAAGCCATGGCTGCAACTGGCTCGTCGGCGGCAGCGAATGACCGGAAATCGAGTCCGCATCTTTCCCAGGCCTCGGTTTCTGGTGAATCTACTTTGCCCAGTACTTCGTCGACGAGTTTCGTTCCTTATGAGACGCCGCTCCAGTATTTCCATGCGTATCGATTTCATCCCTCGTTCAACCAGTCTGTTGCTGGTGGGTTGCGCTCATTAACATACAGCAATAAGATTGATGTGAAAAAGGAGTTGTGTCCCGACGAGCTAGCCGGACAGGCGTGTCCCAGAGGCCGCGATTGCGACTACCAACACTTTGATACTATACAAGCTCCCGGTACGTAATCAGAATCCCTGTATGGCTAATTGCAATACAAACAAGAAGAAGAAGACGAAGAAGACGAAGACAAGAAAAGAGCGAAGCAGCATCGCCAGCTCGAGGTGGGCACTGACAACCCCCACTGGACAGATGATCAGATCCTGCTCCAACTCGGGGCCGCTGAACACTACGACGACCCGCAGCGAGACAAGTACATCAGCGGGTTGAAGCAGCTTCTGACCGACTTTCGCAATCGGAAAGTCAGAGACTTTCAGATCATAAGCCAAGGCATCGTTGACTACAGAGCTCAATTCCTTGGCGACAAGACCAAGATCCTCCCGCTGGGTCATATTACACTTTAATAGCAAACGAATTCAAAGACCCAAAGCGTATGCAGAAAAGACAAGCAAGCAAAGCGACAGCTGCCAATTTTATATTTCATATTTCTTCATCAAATTCATCTACCACATACACATTGTAAGCTACACCCAATTCAATGGCACGTCTGCCGAAATTTCATGTCCCATTCATTCTTTGCTACACCTGACCATGGGGCCATGGCGCACAAGATTAAGAGAAGCTCGAATTTTACCATTCTTCTTTGATTTTTTTTTTTTAACCTTTCCCTTGTTATTTCGTTATATATGGCGCTCATGGCGGGTGTACAAAGGTCTGTTTGGAATCGCGCGTTACATGCATCCTACATGGCGTTATTTTGGGGTCACGAAACTTGACGATACCCTGTCCTCCCCTCCCCTTTTCTCCCCTCTCCATCTCCAAGTCAGATGTCGTTGCTCCTAGCAAGTATTGTTTCTTGTCCGACATCACCGTGGCCAAAAACCATGATTGTGTGTTTTTTTTTTTCCATCGTTTTCTACGTGCACGTAAGTCTTACAACAGCGGCCGCGTGTTTTGAATTCTGGCGACGTTTCCCATTTATTTTTGCCAAGCAAAAGAGAAACGAGCTCTTTTTACATTCCCTTTCTGTACCCTCGGGAACAACGCGTGGAGAGTTGTGAACTGCTCTGGCGAGACTCGAGTGGTGAGGCGGCAGGGGACGGCAGGGGACGGCATGGCACGGTTCTCAATTCAGGACCAAAAGAGGCGTGCGTAGCCTTGTGCCTTGTTTGCTGTGGTGGAAGGACCTCCCGGTCGGGTATCAGCAGTAGAGATGAAGATATAACCTAGGATTATTTTTAATACATGTTTCTCTTTCGGGGCGTTGCTTGGTCGTTTCAAGTCAGGGCGTCATATCAAGGCGTTTGCGTTTGCTCTTGTTTCCATTCCGGAATAGTTTCTGTTGATAGTATCTTGCATGTAAGACTTCGGTTCTAATTCCTCGTAAATCCATCAACAAGCAGTAGCATTGAGGTCTATTCATGAATCAAGCACGTTCCATATCACATGTGCTGTCGCCAAAGTGCATTCAACGCTCTATGTAAACACGCCATCTATGTAACAATGCGCTGTCATGCCAAATGCATTCTATAGAAACCCTGCGCAAACCTTGTCCGCCAGTTCATGTAATCAATCACGCTCCCTGCGCTGCAGTAAAGTCGACCCGAAGGAAGTAAAAATCCACGATAAAAAGGAAATGAAAATACAAAAAAAAAAAAAAAAAANAAAAAAAAAAAAAACGAACCACTAGTCATGTTCGCGTCATGATGGTCAAGTACCAAAAAGAAAAGAAAGAA
>AFRA01000351.1:0-31168 GCA_000223055.1 Claviceps fusiformis PRL 1980
AGTTTTTTTTTTTTTTTTTTTTTTTTTTTTTTTTTTGGTACACGTACGCTTTTTTTTATTGTCTATGAAAAGGGGCCAAACAAAAGAAAGAAAAGAGAGAACGACAGCGAAAGAGAGAAAGAACTGACTGCCAGCAGCTCGAAAGCCACTACAACCTCTCTTACACCATTGTCTCGCTCGTCTTCCTCTCCCCCTTTCTAGGATACGTCTCCTCCGCTCTGCTCAACAACTACCTCCACCATACGCTCGGCCAGCGAGGCATCTCTCTCATCTGCGGAGGCTGCCACCTCGTGGCCTATCTCATCATTGCGCTGCACCCGCCCTACGGTGTGCTCGTGCTTGCCTTTGTGCTGGCCGGATTTGGCAACGGGGTCGCCGACGCGGCCTGGAACGCGTGGATCGGGAATCTCGCCAACTCGAGTGAGTTGCTGGGACTCTTGCATGGGTTTTACGGCGTCGGGGGTGTGGTCAGTCCGTTGATTGCGACGACAATGATTACCAAGGCCGGATTGCCGTGGTTTTCGTTTTATTACATCATGGTGCGTATTCTCGCGCCCTATTGATATGAAGAATCTAACCCCCCCCCAGATCGCCATGGCTGGTCTCGAGATCATCTTCCTATCATGCGCGTTTTGGTCCAGCTCGGGCACCGCATACCGCCGCGTCTACAAGACCCACGAGACCGAGCATGGGACGCGCCTCCGTGATGTCCTGTTCAAGGCCCCATCCGCCCGCGTCTCGTGGGTGGCGGCCCTCTTCCTCCTCTGCTACGTCGGCGTTGAGGTCGCCCTAGGAGGCTGGATCGTGGTCTTTATGCTGCGCGTCCGGCAGGGCGAGCCGTTTGCAAGCGGCATGTCGGCGGTTGGATTCTGGCTCGGCATTACCATCGGTCGGGTCATTCTAGGATTTGTGACGCCTCGGTTGGGCATCAAGCTGTCCACTGCTGTAGGTCATGTCCACGTTTCTTTGCCTCTCCTTTCTTTTGCATCTCCCCCATTATTTATAAGATGAAAATAAAAACAATTCACGCTCGTTGCTTAGGGGCAAAAAAAAGAAAATAGACATTAGAATAGAAATGAAGAGAAAAAAATAAAAATAAAAAGAAGGACCAACGAAGAGAAAAAACACCTTTTCACTCCCAAGCTGACACTTTTTATACTCAACAGGTGTACATTGGGACGGCGGCTGGCCTCGAACTCATCTTCTGGCTGGTGCCTCAATTCTATGTCTCCGCCGTAGCAGTGGCGTTGCAGGGCTTCTTCCTGGGCCCCCTCTTCCCCAATGCCGTCCTTGCCGCGAGCAAGCTACTGCCGAGGCAGCACCATGTTCTTGTGATTGGCTTTGCGGCTGCGTTTGGCGGGTGCGGAGCTGCGGTGCTTCCGTTTGTGACGGGGATTTTGGCGCAGACGCGTGGCCCCCAGGTGTTGCAGCCGATGGTGCTGTCGTTGCTCATGGTTTTGCTGGGCATCTGGTTTTGCTTTCCTCGTATAGGGAAAAGAAAGGAGTAGTAGTAGAGTCATGGTGAAGTGGTGAGGGTGTGGATGATACAAAATTGGACGTTGTGACGTTGTGTCGCAGAAGAGTCTGCCATCTATTTGTGCTGGCCTGACCGTTTATTCGCCAGAGGTATCCGCCATGCTCGAATGTGATGCTCGAATGTGATGCTTGTTCTATCAATGATGGCTTCCTTCCAAAACACTCCCGACCCTTCAACCCAACCCCCCCGCCTCTTCCCCCTTCCCCTCACTCAACATCAGGCACAGGTTCCACCGTCTTGATAACCCTCGCAGGCGACCCAACCGCGACGGAGAAGTCAGGAATCGACCTCGTCACGACGGAGCCGCTCCCAATCGTGCACCCCTTGCCAATCGTGACGCCCGGCATAATGGTGCTGTGGCCGCCGATCCAGCAATCGTCACCAATCTCGATCGGGCGGGAGTACTCGACGCCGTCCCGGCGCGACTGCACGCCCGTCTCGTGGGTGGCGGCGAAGATGCAGACGCTGGGGCCGATCATGACGCGGTTGCCGATTTTGATCATGCCGCAATCGAGAATGACGAGGCTGGAAATGTTAGTTTTTTACTTAATATTTTGGGTTTTCAAAAAGGAATGTGAAAATAAGGAAAAAAAAGAAGAAAGAGAAGAAAAGAAAAGAAAAGAAGATAGAGGAGAAATAAAGAAAGGAAAAAAAAAAGTTTCAAGTTTGAAATTAAGATAAAAATAAAAATTATATATAAAAAAAAGGGAAGGAGACATACTTGAAATTCGAGTAAAAAGTATGCCCAATAGATATGTTGCACCCATAGTCAATGCTCAGAGGCGGCTCGATAAACGCATTCTTCCCGATGTGCCCCAGCATCTCCTCCAGCAGGCCCTGCCTGTACTGCGTGAGGGACTGGGGCGTCGCGTCGTCGGGGAAGTACGTGTTGTATTTGTGCATGAGGCGGCGGGCGCGGAAGCGGCCGTCGATGAGTTCTTGGACTTGGTAGTCGTATCTAGGGGGGACGAAATCGCGAGGAGGGTGAGACGGGGGACTCGATTTGTTTGCAACGGAGTGTGGGACTTTGGAGGCGTACAGTTGTCCGGAGATCATTCTCTCGTATTGCTCGCACCAGGGGACGTTGGCGAGGGTTTTGGCATAGGCGATTACGTCGGGGTTTTTTTCTTGGCTGGCCATTTTGTTCTTTCTTTCTTTCTTTCTTTGGAGCTGTGGAGGTGCTGATGTGTAGTATGATGGGACCACGCAGAAACCCCCGATTCAATTCGCTCTTGGCCCTGTCGCGAATCTACAGCGCGCAGAAGAAAATGTGACGTCTTGCGTGGAAGAAATAACAAACGTGGTGCAAGGACGGCGCGGGCGGCGTTCTGTTTGGTGTTTTTGTGCTGTTGTTGTGCTGCTGCTGCTGCTGCTCCGTGGAATGGTTCCCCATGTGAAAATGCCGAAGAGGAGAATATATAAAATATAAAAGCGCCTCGTCTAGGCACATGCAACACGACGGCATTGTCTTTTTTTCTATTTCTTCGCCCTTTTCCCTCTAGGCGTATTATCCGTAATTCTCATGCTCGCTAATTTTGCTAGGCTGGTCAGACCAGACCAGACCCAGATAGCGCGACATGGAGGCGCTAGATGTCAAATCCCCTGCAAAGCTCTTTCCCGAGGACGTCAACGGTGCTTTCTTTCTTTCTTTCGTTCTTTCGTTCTTTCACTCTTTTTTTTTTTTTTTGTTCATTTGTTTCATTGACATGGCGAGTTGGAAGAATGGAACGTTAATTAACAACCCAGAAAGCTTCTTTGACGCCTTTATCAACCTCTTGCACCGAACCCCTTCAAGATGTACGTGTGGAGCACTTTAACTTTCAACCCCCAAGACGCCACATGCAGGGTGGACCGCGTGGTTCCACGACTCCAAGTGCTTCTAGAATGCATGCGTTGGATACGACGACTTCGTAAAACGATGGCGAAACTCGTTTATGAGTTGTTACCTGTCCCTAACGGAGAACTGAACGTACCGCGCTAGCTGGGGCCGCGTAAATGCCTGCTTTGGGAATGGTCTGAAAGGATTGATGAAATTTGGCCAAACACTTTTCCTTCATGGCTCATTGGCGCAGATTGTAGACGGTGGTGACCTTACAAACACTACCACCCAAATTTGTCCGTCATAACGGATTCGACGATAATGAATTGGCCTCATCAGCACGAAGAACCACCTGGACTTCGATCATCGCGATGCATCGCAGCCGATAATCAAGGCCTTTAATCGCTAATGTATTATCAATCGCACTAATGGCCGCCGCTAGCAGCCTATCCGGGTTGCAGAATCGGGCTGATAAGAAACCCAGCGCCGCTTAGGGAGCGTAGTGGTGATGCCTTCAATTAGCGGAAACGCATTCTCTTCCGAGATGGGAGTTGCGAGACATGCGATCATGTATCTCTTTGCAACTCAAAGCGTTGTTGGTGCACCAGGGCCGCAATCCTTGACGCCGTGCTGTGCCTTTCTCCCACATCATCATCCAGAGAATCCGTGCCATGCACCCCCCGCGTCAGTCGCGTGGGACTTTCTGCAATGTTCCGTCTTTTTAGCCTCGCAACTTGCAAGACATATGAACATGCCGCCCTGGATGTTGACCAGGATGGCTCTGGCCCTTTCGTCCTTCGTCTCGCGTAATGATGCGAAACACCTGCATCAAGCCCCAGCGTCCAAGAAATGGGCACTTGCGCTCCCGTACAAGCCGATGGCGTCCTTGTGCTTTGTCACGCAGCGCACAGAGGGCTGCTCGCCGATCCTGGGCGGCATCGTCAAAGCCAACATTGAAAGCTTGCGCTGAGACTGGTGAATCCGTCTCCGCGCCGCGCCCGTCGCCATGAGCGCGAGCGTGGTCGAGGCCGTCGCGTCGTTGCATGTCTCGGACCCAAGCCATCGGTGATGCCCTCGGTAAGACCAGAATAAAAAAGTAAAGAGCATCATCTCGAGGTGCTCCCAAATCAAGACGTCAGGAGTAATGCACCAAAACATGACGGCAGGCCATCGATCGTGCGTCAGTCAACGAGTGCATATTCCGTACTTGTGGCAGCCATGGTTGGAGAACTGGAATCCGATTAACGTCTCTTGGCAGATTCTGGGCGAGCTGCACGAGGCTGGTGAGCGGCGATGACGATAACGCTCTCTGTCTCTCTCTCTCTGTCTCTCTCTCTCACTGCTGGATATCCTGGGATAGCCTCGACGCCATGATGGCTGCCAAGTTCCAACGTCCCAGATGCGTGCATGCGAAAGTAGAATCTGGTCAATCAATTCGCCGTGCACTCTCGAGCTGCATCACGCCTAGCAGTTTATCGCCCGACGCTGGCGGCTGGCAGCGGGCAGCTGGCAGCTGGCACGTCGCACGTCGCTGGTGGAGAATGTCGGCTATTCAGGCGCGGTGGTCTGTGCATGCGAGCTAATTGATTTGACCTTCATTTCGTGCATGTCTGGGCTCCGACTCTCCCCTTTTTGTTGGTTGGACATGACTGGACTGCACAGATTGCGCTGGCTCACTACGCGCCCGCTCAAGAATGTCCTTGTCGACTGAGAGAAAGAACGCTGCACATGTGCATGTTTGATAGGTCGAAGTGCCAGGCATGCAGACCCACTCCCACCAGTCCCATTTCAACAGCCTCCTTAACCTCTTCCGTCCCTCTTCCGCACTAGCGTCGCCAAGCCCCTGCCCACCAATACCAATGCTTATGTATGAGTAAGCATTTTTGTTTTTTGTTTTATTTTTATTTTTTTTTTCCCTTTTTTGAGCTCAAGCTGTCATCGCCTTGCATGCACACGCGACGCACAACGCCAAACACAAGCAAATCACTCTTTCACCCACCACAAAGCCATTCAATCACCATGGCGTCAAAAAAGCTCGCCAGCACAAGCCAAAAGGCCAAAGAAAATGGCGCTTCCTCCGCCAAGGACAGCAAGGCCAAGCCTGCCAAAAGCGCCCCTCCCGCAGCCGCTGCTGCGAAGAAGTCGTCGTCTGTCGCCAAACCTGGTCAGTAACAAATACCCGTTACATAAATATGCCCAAGACGCGAACACGGCATCATGAGCCTCATCAGCTTTGGGGCGATCTGACGACGCTGGCTCCTCTCCGTGAGAATTTTCTAACGCTGCATTTCAAGAAGTCAACGGAAAATCAGATCATGGCTCAAAGCCGGCAACCGCAAAGCGAAAGCGCGCTGCTGTTGACGACCATCAAAAGGACGAAAACGACGACGAATCTGCTGCCCGACCCAAAAAGGCCCCTAGGGCCGCACCTCCTGCTGAAAAGTCAAAGCCCAAGGCCGTCCCTGCTCCCAAAAAGGCTGCCAAGAAGGAAGCAAAGCCTGTCGAGGAGCCCGCCGTGCTGAACAAGGCGCCCACCGAGCCCATTGCCATCTTCTCCTTTGGCAGCGGCGAGTGTGGAGAGCTTGGGCTTGGTCCCAAGCGCACGGCGGCTTTGGTTCCCAAACTAAATCCGGCCCTGGATCCCAACGACAAATCCAAACATCACGTTGTCCAGCTCGCGTGTGGTGGTATGCACACCATTATCCTTACTGCTGACAACAAGATCTTGACCTGGGGCGTCAACGATGAAGGCGCGCTGGGAAGAGACACCACATGGGAAGGCGGCTTGAAGGATATGGATGGCGGGGCCTCGGACAGCGAAGATGAAGATGGCGAATTAAATCCCCACGAATGCTCACCCATCGAAGTCCCCTCGAAGCACTTTGCCCCGGGCACCGTCTTCACCCAAGTCGCTGCCGGTGACAGCTGCAGCTTTGTGCTGACGGCGAGTGGAAATGTGTATGGATGGGGGGCTTTCCGAGTACGTGTGAATGTCTGATTTGTTTTTTTGACCTTTTGACCTTTTGACCTTGTTTACCTTTTCTCCCTTTATTCTCTTTACCCCCCTGATACACACGCTCACATGCAGTCAACCTAGGACACCAAAGGAGACCGTCGGTTTTGCTACGACAAGGATGGCAAGGTCGTTGAAATCCAGAAGGAGCCCATCTTGATTCCCGAGTTGGAGAATGTTGTTCAGATTGCTTGCGGAGCCAACCACATTCTGGCTCTCGACAAATCCGGTCAAGTATGGGGTTGGGGATCGTATGAGCAGAACCAGCTCGGCCGTCAGCCCTTTGGGCGCTATCAATCTGAGACCCTTCGTCCCCGCCAGGTTCGAGTCTGCACGCGTCCAATCAAATACATTGCTTCTGGCGAATATCACTCGTTTGCTGTTGACCGCAAGGATAATGTCTGGGCATGGGGCCTCAACAGTTTTGGCGAGGCTGGGTATGCCAAGGAAGCTGGTGGTGACGAAGCTGTTCTCCCCTACCCGATGAAGATATCCGATTTATGTGGCAAGGGCGTGACTGTGCTGGCCGGCGGCGCCCATCACTCGTCAGCCGTCACGTCTGACGGAGAGTGTTTTGTCTGGGGCCGATTGGACGGCGGCCAGCTCGGCATCGAATTCTCCAAGGCTCAACTCGAGGACGACACCCTGATCCGACATGACGAGTACAACAAGCCGCGTATCTGCCTGCGCCCGACACCGGTCCCCGAAGAGGTCGGTCGGGTGCAAACGGTCGCTTGCGGGACAGACCACACCATCTTCATCAACAAGGAGGGTGTCGGCTTTGCCACTGGGTTCGGGTCAGTCGGTCAACTGGGACTGGGCAACGAAGACGACGTGGACACGGTGCAGCGCATGCGCGGCAAAGATATCAAAGGCAGAAAGCTCATTGGTGCTGCTGCAGGAGGTCAATTCTCCGTGGTCATGAGTACGGCCGACGTCCCGGAGGCAGCGGAGTAACGAGAGGTCTCTCATACATGAGGCATTGTATAACATACTAGAACGGAACAGGACGGGCGGCTGGAGGCATGTTTTGATTGTGGGTTTGTTTGCATAGAGAAAGGACCAGACTAAGCAAGTAATTCGTCGGCGATGTTTTTTGTTCAAGAGTGTCTTGTAAAGTACAGTGATGACAGTGATTTGGAAAGTGCTTGTGCAAGTACCGTGGGCACGGGTGATTCCATGAAGCTGCCATGCTTGGCGCACCCAAACGTAGTCGTGTGCTGACACTGCTGAACACTGATTAAAAAACTTTTGTTCTCGGTTCGTTTCATGGCAATTGATTAAGGACGATGTGTGGTGATTGAAGAGAAGGTAATACACGGCAAAAAAGATGAGTAAAAAGTCGAGAAAAAAATGTATAAAAAGAATCAAGGTGAGAATAAAAGTAAGAATAAAAGTGTTAAAAATATTTCAAGGGATTCCTCAATATTAGTGCTATGATTATAGCGCTTATAGAAGCACCTTATAGGGAGACGTGGGGGGTGCATGCACGAGGAAAAGTGGGTACACACTCCGACACAACCAGATGTAGCTTCCGTACTGAGACAGACTGGGATGACGGACAGCAACCTTTTGTGGGAGGTGAAAAAGCGGCTTCCCCCCCTTTTCTTTTCTTTTCTTTTCTTTTCTTTTCTTTTCTTTTCTCTGAATTATATATAGCAGTCCAAGGGCTCAAAGATTCACCCAACCCTGCCGCGCCGCTTGTTCTCTCGCCTCTTTCTCCATTGCCATGTTTGCCATGTATCCCGATTGGCCCCGATCCGCCGCCGATTTAGTGCCATTGCCACAATGCGATGGCCCTAAATTAAAGCCGTTCCCCTTTGAGGGTCCGCAGAGCATTGAGTTCATCGACTACCTCGGGCAAGGCTCGCATGCCCATGTCTTTAAAGTGAACATCTCAGGGCAGATATATGCATTGAAACTCGTCAGTCACACCAACACAAGGGAATGTGAAGCATGACTAATGGAGTGTAAAATTTCAGTTTCGATTTGTTTATGACCATGATTGGTACGGGCCACCATACGAATGCGAGGACGATCGCGAGGCGATGAGCGCGTTCTACAACTACGCAGAGCCCTTCAGCTGTGAATGCCGCGCGTTCGCTCGCCTGCAGGAGACAGGACATGATGAATTAGCACTTCAATGCTTTGGCTACATTCTTCTGGACGACAAACATGAGCAGATCATGATGAGCCAATTCAAACACCTCAGAGAACGTAGACAACTTGAATTCAACGGCAGCATAATGCAGTCTGGAGAGGACGATCTACGTTCACGCTTTCTGGGCAGAGATGGCAGACCTCCGCCCATTCGCGGTATTGTCAAGGAATTTGGTCATGTCAATGAGGAGGTCGGAAAGTTGGGAACGCGGGACGCGCGTAGGATACTTCGAGATGTCATCCAACTTCAGCAGCTCGGCATTTTTAATGTTGATGTGGCTTCTCGACAGATCATCAGTGGCAAACTCTGCGACTTTAGTACAGCCGTTACTTCTCCCCATTTCTTGACAAACCCGGAGCTAAACCCGCAACTTTCGCCCGAGTGGATATCGGCGATGGAGTTCGAAACGTTCCAGTTTGCAGTCAACGACTATTGGCAATTCGATGAGATGGTGTTTGAATGGAACGCAGAACACGAGAAGGAAAAAATCGCATGCTGCGTTTTTGCTACCCACCCGTCCCATAGGACGAGATACAACCTCAGAAGCACGCCGTCTCGAGGCCGCGCCTATACGCTCGTTGACCCGCGGCTTTACCAGTGGAGGACTTCCGTTGCGAGCCCAAGAAAGATAGCAACAAGAGCGATGATCAGGAAAAGACCATTGAGTAAGAATGCATCGGCACGTGGGGAGGCCGTGTCAAAAGCAAGCGTCCGACTCCAGACAAATCCACCCAGATGGTACTTGAATTGTTCGAGCAAAGTGGCAGCGCGTTTAAAAATTTCGAGAGACCTCAGTACTTCACTTCACTGGTACTATCAAGATGGTCTTATATTCCCGCGAAAAAAGCAATATTAATTCATCGCTAGGTTGATTTAGCTAGTAGAAACCATAAATGACCGCGCAGAACAATCCATACCAGTGGCAACAACTTAGGAATAGGCCTGGTCAAAGCCTTCCTTCACGAAGTTTCACAGTCTGTCGTTGCATGCATCTATGGGGGCTATACATAAAATCACAGTAGGAGGCGGGTAATATCCAGTCACCTGAAGGTACCGCAACTAAATTTGTGTGCATTTAGGTCGATAGTGAAGCAGTGCCCTCGCCGGAATACGCCGATCTTTGCCAGTGTTGCTCAGCAAAGTAAAGACGCACAATCGATCTGCTCCCACAGCAACGTGTTCTTTTCCAAAAATAGTGACCAACGCGTCCGGCAGTTGCATGAGATCCACCAAGGCGCCTACTTGCATAATCACAAACATTGCCTGTTGCAAGGCGCCTACTTGCATCATCACAAACATTGCCTGTTGCTTGATTGGACATACAGCTGTTGTCACTTGACCACGAAATGTAAGACACCAGCACGCCCTGCAGTGATCTAATTTCTCTAAAGCGGGGAAGTTGCTGAGCGACTCTTCCGGTTTCCCAAGTCACTTCTTAAACCACCATGCGCCACTTGAACCTCAAAAAAACTTTTGCAAGTTACCTATATTGCTTTTATTTCGGCTTCCGTCATCTTCAATCAACGTTGTCTACACAAACTTCTCAATCTCAACCAAACTTATGGCGGACCAACGTATCACGTTACGACATGAGCTGACTCAAGCGAAGTCACCCTTGCCTTCCATCAAAAGGTCATATCCTATAAGAAGTACTGTTAATCAGGACTGGCCAGAACTATTGAACCTTGCTTTTTGGGATGAATTCAACTTGAACACCCTGAATGACAGCTATGGTCATATCCTCAATCTGTCCATCCCAAACCGACTGGCTCCCCGGGCCGAGGCGATGCTCTCAAACATTACGATAGCGACGCCCGATGACATGAACCAGCTGATCCACTGGAACAATCAGGTGATCGATGGACCTGTTCAATTCGCCCGGTCTCAGCTGGGATTTCAGTCGAGCCCCATGTTTTCCTAGAGGTCCAGGACCGCTGAAATGTCGATACCAGTCAAACTGTTTGGTGCACCAAGGGTCACGGTTGATCACATCATCTATCTCAATGACTACCTGGAAAAATATCTAGTTGTTGGTATTGGGAGACTTGGTCGTTTGTGGAATGTCAGAAAGCTCGCCAATGAAATCTCTAGCCCGCAAGCTGGAGATGTCTGGCCCCTAAGACAGCTAGCTAATATCTGTAGAGCTGCGAAGACTCGATACGGGTACATCCAGACAGAAGAGGATTTGGTGGTTTGTTGCTTTAGCCAGTCAGATGAAGAGTGGAGGGTAAAGTTCATGGTTATACATTGGACAAATAGAGGCGTTCATGCACTCACGACGGATCTTGCTTTATGGTGGCTTTGTATGCTTGCCATGTCCAGGCCGGAGCATCGCGCCATTTTAAGCGAGGACGAAATGGTTGGCATCAACGAATGGGATATTATTCGACTCGATGAGCACCAAGGATGGGTGCGCCGACACAGATACTCGAACTTTGAGGAAAGAATCCCACCCCCACCTCCTCCGAGTTACTATACGCCATCCCCAGGCAATACGGCCGCACTTGCAGCTGGTATCAGCGCCCAGGACCTGGAATGGGAGTACGAGATTGAAGAAGATGAGACTGAAGAAGATGAGACGGATGCTTCAAACTTTTGACGATTTCAGTGGCAATTCACGTTGGGCGATATGGATGATGTCAAGGCGCAGTCCGCCTACCAGAACGGCGCATAAACAGTAGTGTGGTGGGAATTTGGTTGGAAATTATGTCTCTTGGCTTTTGTTATTCCGTGATTCAAAAAAAATAAATAAATAAATAAACTACCTTTCTTGATTCCGCACGATATTTTTCGTTTCGTTCAGCCCAAGATTCCGCACTGCATGATTATACATAAAAAAAAAAAAAACTCAAACTCGACTATATTGCACATCTGTGTTCCCTTTTCTTCATTTTTCCCTTCCCGCCCTAGAGATTAGGAGAACTCGGCCGAAGCAGCAAGAAAGCTAGACTCCAGGACCAGGGAATCGGTGGATCATTCCACTCTTCTCCCGCAGTAAAGAGAGCCCTGAAGTCCGTCACAATAGGAATTCACGGTGACATTATCGGCCGGAGCGAGAACCTCGATACTCTTCACGAAGTCGGGCCCGCTTCCTCCACACTGCAGAGAAGGGTGCTTGATCAGTATCCGAAACGAGGGACAGGGCGAGAGAATGCCAACTTTTACGTACGCAGTACGTCTTGACTCCCAGATCCGTGCACGTCTTCGATGCATCCTTCTGCAGACGTCAGCCCGATAGCTTGTCGGTAAGTCTCCTTTCAGGGTGGACCGACATGGCGGACGCAACCGCAGCAGCGGCCAGGAGAAGAGTAGAGTAGTGCATTTTGGTATATCGGATAGGTGATGGGTGCGTTGGAAGAGACGGTGATGGACTTGATGGTTTGGGCTTATGTTGTTGGAGGCCAAAAAGGTCCCCTTTAAGCACAGTACAGACCCTGAATGATTTTACAACCGTACTTACGCGACCTAGCGCCATCAGCGCCACCTACCTAAGAGAGACTTTTTTTTACTGTCACTTATTACATTCACTAGAGTACTCTATAGGTGTAGGTAGCGCTGCGCCATGCTATATTATTGGATAAGCTCTCCCTGGTTATGTACTGCTGTAAAATCAAACTGGGGTTCTATTGTAGTTTTAGATGCATGGTACCCCAGGTCATACAAGAGATGGATGGGTATCTTGCGAACTAAAGTGCTGGCGCTAACAAAGAAACTCGCCAATCTTGGCTAAAAAGTTGTGTCCTACCCCTGAGAGGATTCCGTGGCTGCGACATGGTTTGGTGGAGGATCGGCGAGCCCGTGTTTTTCAGGGGGGTGTGGTGCATGAAACCTATTCCTTTGGGGTATGTAGGCACGTGGCAATGATTTTTTTTTTTTTTTTAGAATCACGCAGCAGTGACTAGACCTAACATGGAAGAGGTAGCTTCTATTTCTCCATTTTACTCCATGTCTCTCTTGTTTCTGTATCTTTTCTCCATATTTGCTAGACATGGGGGCTAAGTGGTTGTATTACTGGAATGTAAATCATAACAATCGTCTCTAAACCTGACACATATGCATGAATGTATATATATTTAGTACACTACCAAGCCACTACCATGGCATCGCAAGCAGTCCTCCCATATCCTCCCCACGCAGACGCCCTATCGGCCTCCTCCAAGACTAACGTCGTGGCCAAGGATCCTTCTCAAACCATCCAGTTTCGGCTAATTGAGTAGTGTAAGTGCAATTCAGCATATTTAAGAAGAATTCGTCAATTTCCTCGAGTGCCACGTGATACAGAGCGACAGATACTGCGCCAGTTCTGCGACTAAAGAAGCATGGCGCCAAATGTGAGTTCAACACGATTCAGGTAGTGAGAGCGGGCACCCGGTCGTTCCACCGAGACTACAATGTACTCGGGAAATATTGTACATGCCGTCCAGTCAATCAATCAGATACATTTGAGATCGCCGCGTTTTTCGTTGTAGTTTTTTTTTTTTTTTTTTTCGCTTACTCGAGGCCCACTGGAGGAGGGATTTTATCATCTAGAGCATGTGTTGGGAATCTACTGGCTCACAGGTCACGAGTAGCTCAATGTTGCAAATGCAACAGGCAGGTACGTATATATGTATATATGTACCTATGTTTGCATGCATGCATAGTATAAAAGGCGCAATCAGGCCGAGATGGCCATCAGGTCAGTCCCTGCCTGCAAATGAGACTTGGATGGCATTTTGCCCAGTCTCATGAGTTCCGAGCTCTGTGACATCAACGGGTCCCTGCCCATGCTGGCCATGGCCACGACTGTCTCTCCCTTGGTATAGAATGCCACAAAGTTGGCCTGAGCGGGGTCACCCTGGATGAGCACGTCGTCCCAGCCGTTGGACACGTTTCCGCAGTATCGCATTTGAGCGCCAAGTGCTGACCAAAAAATGGGAATGTGGTGCTTCTGTTTCTTTGATGGATTGACGATGTGAGTCGCCACGTGTCGACCAGAGTTTTGCGCGACGTTCCAGTGTTCGATCCTGACAAGCGCTCCGTCCCCTCCTGGACCAGAATATGGGTGCGTAGCAATGTCTCCCACGGCATACACGTCCTTCAATCCAGATACTTGGAAGTTCTCGTCCGTCAGGATGGAGCCATCCTTCTCGAGGCGAAGAACGGGATTGTCTCTGAGAAAGTCGGTTGAGGGAGTCACACCGACGCCCAAGATGACAAGGTCGGCTTCGAGTCTTGTGCCGTCCTTGAGAATGACGGCACCGACTTTGGATGGATCGGACGTCGACGGCTCCGCTTTGTCGACGCCTGCTCCCAGATGGAATTTGACACCTTTGGCTTCAATGGATGCCTGGATGCCGGCGCCAACCCTGTCACCCAGCACGGCCTCCAGCGGGACTTTGGACGTGCCCACGACGGTGACGTTGTTGTCGTTGCATGTCGCATTCGCAACCTCCATGCCGATAAAAGAGGAGCCGATGATGACGATTTTCTTGTTCTTCTCGCCAACCAGTCCCATGATTGCCTTGACATCGTGCACGGTTCGCAGGGTAAAAATGTTGCCGAGAATGCGAAATCCGTTCATCGGAAGGGTTTTGGCAGTTCCTCCGGTGGCCAAGATGAGCTTTGTGTAGGATATATTGCGGCCTCCCTTGGTAGACACGGAGCGAGCAGAGAAGTCCACGGCGGACACCTCTCCGTCCAGCCACTCGACGTTGCCACTCTCGTACCAGCTCTTGTCCCTCCATTGCAACTTTGCGAGATCGGTCATCAGGGCCTTGCTCAGCTTGGGACGGTCGATCGGGTAAT
The DNA here is from genome assembly GCA_000223055.1 of Claviceps fusiformis PRL 1980. Classification (NCBI taxonomy): domain Eukaryota; kingdom Fungi; phylum Ascomycota; class Sordariomycetes; order Hypocreales; family Clavicipitaceae; genus Claviceps; species Claviceps fusiformis. The sequence goes on from AFRA01000351.1 coordinate 14,318, forward strand.
AGCCCTCGTTGGAAATCACGGTTATGGCACCTCCGAATCCGTTCTCCCGCAAGCCCTCGACTGCTCCGATGGCACCGGAACCGCCACCAACAATGACGACCTTGTCATCAGTTGATGCACCAGAGTTGCAGCCAAAGTTGGGCTTTCTCCGGGAGCTCTTGATGGTTTCTTCGTCTCCAGTGATGTACACGCCGCCTTCGCGCTCGGTAACGTTGAAAACGGGCAAGGCATCAAGTGCTGGCGCCTCCTCTACATCTCCGCTGCTCGTGCTGAAGCAGGCTAACAGAGGGGGCGAGGCGAGAAATTAGCAAAGTGAGCAACGTGAATGAGTTTTCCGCCCAAGACGTGAATTGCGTACCGCCGTGCCATGGGCACTTGATTCGACCATCTGATGAAAGAACACCCTTGGATAGAGGAGCTCCGTAATGGGTACATTTTGCCCCAATGGCTTGAACCTTGCCGTTGGTATGAACGAGCAGCACTTTTCCACCGTCTACGCCCTCTACTTCCACCTCCTGTTTCGATCCTGGGGACAGGGACAGGGACGAAATGTCCTTGAGCTTGAACTCTTTCGCCATGATGGGTCTTGTTGTCGAAAAACTGAAGGGGTTGTTGCGAAGGGGGGTAAGAGTTGAGTTGCGACTCGCACGAGCAACGGTCAAGAGGGATAGCGGATTACGAAACATGTACGAAAGTGATTGGGATTTCGAATGCCAGTTCCATGGGCGATCAAACTGGATAAAGGCAGAAATTCAGCTCGAGCGAAAACGATTACGGCAGGGGCAAACTGCCGTCGAGTCGAGTAGGAACCGGTCCAGATAAAAAGACTCAACCTCGATTACGGTATTTACCTAGGTACTTAGTATGTACTTAGTAGGTACTAGGTAGGTATAGTTAGTAGGTAAGTAGATAGAAGGTAGTGGAAAGAGGCGGCCAACCTCGACCTTCGTCATTGACCTGGTTTGTCAAGGTTTGGTGATGACGAAAACAGGAAACCCACCAGTCATCGAGGGGCATGACAATCGGCTCACGCCAAGTGGCCAGATACCGGGCCAGTGTGGGGCCCGTTGCGAGCGGGAACAGCCCAGGGCCTATCATGTTGGACAACGATGGCAGAGCTCCACCCGCCAAGCCGGTTTACGTTTCGAGCAAGAAGTGTAAATTTTGGCAACCCAAGGCGTCCCAGGAAGAAGGAAGAAAGAAGAGAGAGAGGAAGAGCGCATTCCAGGTGCTTCCAGGTGTTCCGTCGGCACGCGATTGGTTGACGAGATGCTGAGACTAGCGAGTCAAACAGCCAGCAGACCAGACGACCTTTCTCGTGGATATTGACAATGACCAGACACGACGCGCCACATCACCCGCATCGCCCGCATCGCCCGCATCGCTCTTCACGATTCCGTGTCGCGACCCGGTGGGAGGTGGTGGTGATGATCAAGCGACCATTGCCAGTACTGCGCGGCGTGTTTAGCTTCCGCTTCACCGCTTCACCGCTCCAAACCTCCAAACGGCCACCCGACCTCGCATTGATCTACCAAGCGCTTCCACGCAATTCACGATCCCCCCCCCCCCCCCCACTCGTTAGTGTCCAACGCGCTGGAGCCCAACGACGTTGCGACTTGCGACCGAGTGAAATGCAATTATTTATGCCTTTTGACTCGCGCCAATAACGCCTCATTGGGCTTGGTCTTTGCAATTTTCATCGACTTGTTTGACCATGCCGATTCCCGACGCTACCTGACATTCAATGATTCTGGCGGCTTCCAAACACAACTTCAGCGTGCCGACCCCACTGTCTTCTCCCTCTCCCCTTTCCTTGAGCCTAATTGATCTTCAGTCTCTGCACCAGACCAGACCAGACCAGACCAGACCAGACCAGACCAGACACGAACACCGACGCGAATGCAAACGCCCTGCGCGTCTTCCTCTTCCTCTTCTTCTTCTTTCCTCTGTTGGCTGTCAGCAAAACCTTCTTCACCCCCCGATTTTTGGACCTTGAGATCATGGTCATCTCAATAGCAACTTGCGTACAGCCGATATCTGCCGCTGAAGACGACAACCAAGTCTCTGCCTGAGTCACGGTGTCGCCAACAGAAGACGATGGCTTCACAACCTCGCATTTCGACGTCTGATGCCGTCGTCAGCCCAGCCGACCGCAGACGAGAAAATGCCCCCTCGTCACTTCGCTGCTGTTGCGGCAGCGACGATTGTCTACTGCTGCGCCGAAATTACTCACTTCTCCAGTCCGTTGAGAAGGACGCCCATACCGCGGCACAACTTGGTCAGGTACGTCTCTCCATCATGTCCTCCAGTCGCGTGTTTGGCCCGATTGAAAATGCGCGACTTGTCTGGTCAGGCGCGTTCGAGGCTCAAATTTAAATCCATCCACTTGCATTCCAGCGACCGTTTCACTGCCGCTTTATTCCAAATGGCTTCGGCAACAACAAGACGCCACATAGCCCCCAGCCCTTGCTCTTCTCTTCTCTTCCTTTTTCTTCTTCTCCTCCTTCGTGGCCTTGTTACACAGTCATCCATCTCCTCGCACCACCTTTTGACTCATCTACTCTACTCTCTTCACCTATCTCCACCCCGTGCATCCGAGCTCTCTCCTCCCGCATCACCATGTGCTCGTCACTAAACAGTCCCTCGTTATAGGTCCTACTAGCAAGACATGAGACATACATGGCAGATGCCGAACGGGAACGCCTGAACTTGAACGAGCGCATAGAACGACTCGAGATGGAGAAGCACCATCTCGAAGTGGAGAATGCGAACAAGATCGAGGAAAATCGAGGTCTTCTAGAACAGCTCGAGGCTTTGAACAACAGCCTGTCCGACTCTGACGTCAAAATCAGGTCTCTCGAGTCGAGCTTATTCTCTTCGCAACAAGCCGTGCGTCGCTTGGAGGCTGCCGCAAGTCGGGCTGAGGATGCCGAGCGTCATCTCGCTGTCTTGGAAGAGGAGACAGATAAGCTTCTTGCCGAGCTTCGGGCTTCCAAAGATGATGCCAGAACCCAGGTCCAACGATTCAAAGAAGCCCAACGGGGCATCATGGACATGCAAGACCAGCTGGACCGTATCGAAAATGAAGCCCGTCTGGAACGCCAAAAACATGCCGAGACGGTGGAAAGATTGGAGCGTCAACGCGAAATCGAGAAGCAACTGGACGCCGCTGCTGGTCGACTCAAGGGTGCCGCAGCCACAAAATCCCTTCAGGGTCACAAAAATGGCAGCAAAATCATCGGCCACTTTGTGCGCGACTTGTTGCAAGACAACGCAAATCTGCAACTGGGCATTAGCGAAATGAGAGACATGCTCATCAACTCGAATGACGAAATCCAATCCCTGAGAGATCAGCTCTCGCAGCAGCAGCAACAGCCATCCATGAGTGGTCCCGCACGCGGCGCCTCGTCGCTGAGAGCAGAGCTCGAGTCGAGTCTTGATCGACCCCCTTGCTCCCAAGAACTGCACATCCATCATCATTACCACATGGCATCAAAACACGACTGTCGCAAGCCAAAGAAGAAGAGACAAGGCTTGCTGCCGGGAATTCTCACACCTCCGGCCAGCTCAAACCCATCCCGACGACAATCGAGCCAGTGGGGGACCCCATCATCGTCCCCTACCGCGCCGGCCCTTTTGTGCCGCCTTTCCGGGAGAGAGGCCGGTCGTACGGCATCCAGAACCAGAAATATTTGGGACGAAACCTCCCAGGCAGCATCTGATCTGTCCTCCTCTGTGCCGAGTTCCCCTCCGACGCGTCATCAGCGCGTGTTTGATGCTAGTTATACTGACTCTGACCCGATCGCCTCCCCAACGACGAGCCTCGACCCTCAGTCTCCCGCCTGGCCGCCTTACCATTTCAAGAGACAGTCCATTTCCTCCACTCATAGCGTCCAGTCGCTTGTCATGTCCGCGTCGGATCGTGGACCGAACACACCATTACCGAACGGAACGCACGCCATAGACACGACCCATGCGGAGTACATCATCGCCGAGGAAGATGAGGACGACCAGTCTCTGCCGCCGTTGAGGCAACTCTCGCCGCCAGCACTCCCAACAACAAACGCTGTACCCAGCGACGAGAATGCTGCCGATGAGCCTTCTGATTATCTAGACGAGACCACTCCATGCCGCCGAATCCCGCGCGTCTCCTCCCACGAGTCCATCATGTCTCTGACGGGCGGCCTTGACATACACACGCTCAAGTCGCGACCCTGTCAGATGACATTCCGGCCCCCTGGTGGTGCGGTTGCTGTCGTGACCGGCGTCATTGCTCGCCCAACTCTGTCCCTCTCCCCAGCGAAGCGCAGTCGTGCGGCGTTGCGCGACAGTTTCGTGGGGTCCCAACCGTCACGGTCCGCATCCCCGGTTGGCGCGGCAAGAATCTCATCCAGCCCATTGTCAAGTACTCCGGGCACCCTGGGCAAATTAGTGGGATGGCGTCCTTGGGCACCTGGTGCGTCATCTGAGGCTGCGGCGGATGTAGACAAGGTCAGGGACGGAGACTTCCACCGAGCGCCGGGAATCAATCAACCCGGACCGATTCCCGGCTTCCCGCAATACTGGTCATCCCAAAAGCGAAAGGGTGCACCGGCCAAGGTTACTCCCGACAAGATTGATCGCGATGCATTGACCGAAATACTACAAGAATAATCACAGATATCAAGATTCCGGTTGCAGCCGTAATGCCGAGCACTTTACAGCGAGCGGCAGTCATTCTCTCTCTCTCTCTTTCTATGTCTCTCTCTTTCTCTTCTTTTTTTTTTTGGTTATCGATACCGTCTGGGATTTTATGTGGGAGGTTGGGAAAAAAATACATTGTCGACGAGTTCAACGCGAGTTTATCCCCGGCATTATTGTTTTTAGTGGAAGCATGTTACGATTTCATTTGTGCAAGTAGACATACCTGGCATTTTTTTTTTGGCGCAGTAGATACCCTCGACCCATTCGGAGGTCGGATTTATTTATTCTGTACTTGTTTGGAAATTTATAAAGTTGATTCGGGATGAGCGGGCCTAGGGTTGGGCAACTTACATGAAGAAGCTGTATGTCTGAGAAGCTGTATGTCTTTACTGCCAAGAAGAATACTGAAAGCTTAATAACATCTGATGATTTCAGTGTGGAAACGGTGGGCAGGTACAGAGGCATGCCCATATACCGACAAACAAGATATAGTGCGCGTGGCTATCCATGAGGCATATAGTGTTATTAAATTAAAAATGGCATGACTGGATTTCATGGTGCCACCGAGCAGTCACGTCAGGTCAATTCTCCGACAGCAGTCGTCTCACGGAACGTAACGTCCGATTCCTTGGATCTCGGACCAGGTACTGTGGTCCGCGGCTCGTGGCGGTCCAGAAGAAAATGAACCGAGTTGAGCTTGTTTTGGGTTGTGAATGGACTGTGGAGTGGGGATTGCTGAGTCGCGATGCATGCAGAAGTACATATGTATGTGGACGGAGACGAGATTGTCACGGCAGACCATGTAAACCGTAAAGAGTTAAGTTTTTTTTTTTTTTTTTTTCTTCTTTTCTCTTTGCTCTTTTCTTCTCTCTTTTCTTCTCTCTTCTTTTCTTTTCTTTTTATTATTTTATATTTCTCCTTTTCTCCTTTTCTCTTCAACTCGTGGTTGGTATCAGTGCCCATATTGGTTGTTGTTTATCGACCAAAGGTAGTCAGTCTAGTACACTCGTCGCATAGCTACCCTCCAACATCTGAAACCACTAAGCAAGCCTTGTGTCAGGTTTCTGGGAAAAAAAAAAAAATGCAGTGGCCGACTCATGGCGCCAGAAGAATGACTGAATCCCATGTCCCAACAACATGAGGCATTGCGAGGCGGCGAAAACGACACACGCTGAACTCTACACTACCGGAAGACGCCATAGCCATTTGCAACGCCTCGAGGCTCAGAATAAAGCAAGACCTGCATGGACAAAGGCAAGTATCCGTGCTGTGAGACCCCCCCGTCCGGAGGTCAGAGGACCTTGATGCCCGGGTCTGGGTCGCACGCAGATGGCTTTTTTGCCTTTTTTTTTTCTTTCTTTTTTTCTTCGTTCATGGTCTACAAGGATGCTCTCCATGTCTGAAGTCATGCTTGGGAGGAACCTGGCGTCTTTCCCTTGCCGAGAGTGTTTGTGAAGCCGATCAGATTGGAATGATGAAGGGAGAACGAAGCAAGGGCAGCATAGAGTGGTGTGTGTAGACCAAGCTGCCTCTTTTTGAAGATGTTGGGTTTCTTTGGGGGACTGGTGTGCCGTGGAAAGTTGATTGCAATGGACACTGTTGTCCGCTTGCAGTCTCGTGAGCAAAGGTACTATTTAGCTCCAAGTACTCCTACTAGGAAGTCTGCTCGATGCGCCGTACCCGATGTTGACGTTTTTGCCGTTTGCCGTTTTTGCCGTTTGCCGTTTTTGCCGTTTGCCGTTTGCCTTTTGCCGTTTGCCGTGACAGCCGATGACCACGCGGGCCAGCATTCAATGCTCTACACGACGAGCCAAGGGCGAGAGAGGAATAAACACCTGGATTGATCTCGGCTCAACGCCTTGCCGCCTCGCCTGGGCCAAGTCGACATGTCACCGACTTGACACTGTGCCGGCTATGCGGGACTCGTCTTCATCGTCAACGACATCCTCTCTCAACCGACACTCGTGTGTCAACAAGAGGAAACAGCTGACATGGATTCGGCTGCGACGGGCCGCAAGCGGTCGAAGCTTGCCTGTCAAACTTGCCGGGATCTCAAAAGGCGCTGTGATGGCGAGAAGCCATGTGGCACATGTGTCAGGTTCGGATACCATTGCGTCTTGCACGAGGGAAGCAAGCGTGGAGGACGGAAGCAGCAGCGGCAGCATCATCACGGCAAGATGTCGCCGGCGGGCATGTCTGCCGAGAAAGGTCCTCCCCGATCCATGAGCTCTCCGAAGAGCATCGCCACATCATCTGCCGTTGCTCCTCCTCCTCCTCCTCCTCCTCCCCAAAACCAGGCCCGGTCACTCGAAGCGAATTCGGGATCGGCCTTTGTGCAAAGGCTGGCCCTCCGGCTCGACCCCAAGCGAAGTCCTCGGATGCAGACGTTTGCCTGGAACACGTTCCTGGGTTCGCGAGCCGTCAATCACACGCCCGTCTCCCGGCCCCTCACTCTTTTACTCAGCCAGAAAGACATGCAAGACTTGGCAGTCATCTATTTCCATCAGGTGGATCCGACCTATGGCTTCCTCGATCGGGCCCGAGTCACGCGGCAGATCCGACTACGTTGGACAATCCATCCGGCTCACGACGAAGAGGTCGACGCCGTCCTGTGCGGCATCGCAGCTCTGGGCTGCTTGTTCTCCAACACAGAGTCCGACCGAGCCGAGCATGACTTGGTCGAGTCGGCCAGATCTCTCCTGCACCAGGCCACGCATAAACAACCATCCGCGACGTGCATCGCGGCATGGCTGCTCCGGGTCACGTACCTCCGGCTCGCTGGAACCCATTACGAAGCATGGATGGCGAGCTGTACGGTCATGCATATGATCGAGGCAGGTGGACTGCCCACGGTCACGCCGACCGATCAAGACAATCAAGACACGGGTCTGACTCTGCGTTCTACACATCGAGAACCCGACATGGGAAACGGCCCAAGGATGCTGCTCGTCGCACAGCACCTCAACACCTGGATGTCCTTTGACATGGGTCTCACCCGGGTTGCCCTCGCCAGCATAGCCACAACGGACACGCAGACGCAGACGCCCTTGCCGCGACAGGGGGAGGGCGATTTCACATGTGAGATCACGGAGCTTTTGCCCTATACCGTAGAGCTCGACCCGGAGAGGAGGCCGACCCCGGCCGAGTTGGAATCGGCTCTGCGCAGCGTCCTCAAGCGCGTCCATTCCATTCCGCCCACGATTCTCGCCCAGTGCAATCTGGCTCTCTGCCTTTGCCGTCGACTGCGGTCCATGGACGTGGCGCTCACCGAACCGGTGCTACAGCAGATCTTACACCTCACGACCAATGCGATCCATGCGGCCCGCAACACCCTCGAGGCAAGAGCTCCTTGGCATCACATGGCTTATATTCCCTTTCAGATCGTCTGCGTCCTGCTCGCCATCGACACCGCCTCCTCCATCTCCCAGTTGCGGGATGCCATGCAGTGCCTCCAAGCCATCTCGTTGGTCTATAACACCCCGGCCACGCAAGACGCGTTGATGACAGCTCGATCGCTCGTTCTGCTGCACCAGCGCGGCAAAGAGATGTTTGCCTTGGCTCTGAACGACATTCTGAAGCTCTGTCCAGTTCAACATCATCATCATCATCATCAACAACAACAACAACAACAACAACAACAACAACAACAACAACAACATCATCATTCCGGGGCTACGACAGATGGATCAACACCACTGCCGGATCACCCCGACCGGGTCGAAGAAGAGTCGTACGACTCCTCTCACGTCCAGTACCTCGATATCGAACACCTGCTCGGCCCGGAATTCTTCTGGAATGCGGGCAGCAATGGCATGCTATAAGCTAATAATTAAGGTTACTTTACATATTGCCAAGATGTATTGTTGTTTCCGTTTGTAGCCTAAGTCGGACATTACAGGTAGCTGATGCATACAATGCACCCTCGAATGACGCTTTTTACATAATATGCCAAGAGTCGGCTCTTGTGGCTCTTGTTTTTGTTTCTTTTTTTTTTTTTTTTTTTTTCATTGGAGATGCTTGCAGGACTGGGGGAAATAGAAAGCCCGTCATGTATCACACACCACCTGTTTGCTTTCTTTTTCTTTTTCTTTTTCTTTTTCTTTTTCTTTTTCTTTCTTTTTTTCCCGATTCTTCCTTTTACCCCCCAGTGATACCGTCATGAAGCAACCGACAAGTCTCTACTACCTGTTACGAGAGAGAAAATAGCCACTTCGTTTCTCCTATATAAAGCGTAGTGTTGACTATGGAGAGTGTACTGTAGGAACTTTAATTTTGTACAGCCCAGCTCACTGGCTAATATTTTTAAAAGATATAAAAAAAAGAAACCAAAGAAAACGAAAGAAAGAAAGAAAGAAAGAAAGAAAGAAAGAAAGAAAGAAAGAAAGAAAGAAAGAAAGAAAGAAAGAAAAAAGAAAAATCTCATTGCTCCTCTTTTCTCCATAGTTTCATCCTGGTCTCGTTATTTCTCACAATGAAGGTAGTCAACTCCGCCCACGTCTCTACCTTGTCTCCATCACGCTTCGCCGCTTGCCATACCTTTCGTCGAGAGTTCCATATCGCCATCGTGGGGGCCGGCCCGCGTGGAACCAGCACACTGGAACGAATCTGCGCCTCGGCATCGCGACTCTCGGGCTGGAATACAAATGTCACCGTGCATGTCATCGATCCCTGTTGGCCCGGAGCCGGCAAGGTATGGCGCACAGAGCAGTCGTCACAGCTCTTGATGAACACGGTCACGTCGCAAGTCACGCTCTTCACCGACGCGAGCGTGGCATGTGATGGACCTATTCGGCCGGGCCCAAGCCTTTACGACTGGGCAAAGACGGCGGAGCCGCACCTGGGCCCAAACGACTATTCCACCAGGGCAGAGTATGGTGGTTACTTGAAATGGGTGTTTGAGGAGATTGTCCGCACAGCTCCCAGCCATGTCACGATCCGAACCCATAGAGCGCAAGCCGTCCAGCTGGATGACGCGTCCGACGGAAGCCAGACCATCATCCTGTCTACCGGAAAGGTTCTCTCGGGGCTCGCGGCTGTCGTCCTCGCCCAGGGCCATCTCCCTCTCCGTCTCGACCCGCAGCTCCAGCATCTGGCCAGGTTTGCCCAGAAACACAGACTGCGATACATCCCCCCGAGCAACCCGGCCGATACGGACCTGTCCGCCATCCAGCCCGGCGAAAAGGTTGTCCTCAGAGGGCTCGGTCTCAACTTCTTCGACTACCTGGCGTTGCTGACGACAGGTCGAGGCGGCCGCTTCGCGAGACGAAAGAATCAGCATCTCGTGTATGTGCCCTCTGGCAAGGAGCCGCGCTTGTACGCCGGATCACGCCGCGGCATCCCCTACCACGCGCGCGGGGACAACGAAAAGGGAGCGTTTGGTCGACACGAGCCCGTTGTGCTCACGGAAGAAGTGATTGACGCGTTCAAACGGCAGGCCAAGACTCGGGCGGCGCCAGACTTCAAGGACGACATCTGGCCACACATCTGCAAGGAAGTCGAGCTGGTGTACTACGAAGCGCTGCTGCGCAACCGACAGCGCGGACAGTCACAGTCTCTCAAGACATGGCCCGTCAACTTCAGGGCTCATTTCCTCGCCACGCCGCACGGGAGCCGTCAGGAGGACCAGGTCCTGGAGCAGTTCGACGTGGCCAAGTCGGAACGCTGGTCCTGGGAGCGCATCCAGCGACCGCAGGGCAGCTGCGAATTCGCAACCCCGAGTCGGTGGAGGGACTGGCTGCTCGACTATCTGCGCAACGACGCCGCGGAGGCGACCGCGGGCAACGTGAGCAGTCCCCTCAAGGCTGCCTTGGATGTTCTGCGGGATATACGGAACGAGGTCCGTCTCATCGTCGACCACAACGGCGTCCGAGGAACATCGCATCGCGACCATCTGGACCACTGGTACACCCCGCTCAACGCTTTCCTGTCCATCGGCCCCCCCCGACACCGAATAGAGGAGATGATCGCCCTCGTGGAATCCGGGATCCTCGACGTCCTCGGGCCTCGCATTCACGTTGCGCCCGAGGACGACTTCTGGCTGGCGCAGTCCCTCGACATCCCCGACTCGGCCATACAGGCCAACACCCTGATCGAAGCTCGTCTGCCGCACACAAGTCTCAGGCACACGTCGGACAGCCTCCTTGCCCACCTGTTCCGAACTGGTCAGTCTCGCCCGCACATGATTGACGGATACGAGACCGGGGCAATGGACATCACGCCGAGCCCTTACAAGACCATTGACACGCAGGGCCGCGTTCACGAGAAGCGATTTGCCCTGGGTGTTCCCACCGAGGGAGTCCACTGGGTGACCGCGGCTGGTGCGCGACCGGGTGTGAATTCGGTCACTTTGGCGGATGCCGACGCCGTAGCTCTCGCGGCGTTGCGTGTTGCGCTTTCTTGAACATGGAATACTGCCGGACCTGGGTTTTGTTTTTGCTTTTATTTGTAACGAACATGACGAGAATCTTGTCGAGGTCACCAACATTGAGTCTGGTTCGTGTATAACGGCCTCGAGCGCTGCTTCTGGGGCGGCAAGGATATTCTGCGAACCAAATATGCAGTGGGCTTGGGGCAGCTAGGAGCATCTCGCCAAATGATATGTCGTGTAAAAAGGTTTTCAATGTTGAGAATCCCATAGTCTGTCACAGTCTGTCTGTACTTGCACCACATTTACACTCCCCACGTATTGACCTCTGTTTCCCCGCGTGAAGGGCTTTTTGAACAAAACATGTGTTCTACTGCTCCCATTCGTGAGACACCCCAAGTTCAATGACGTCTCGATGTCAGCAACACGGGACCCTTTCTTTCCTTTTCAACATGGGCCTGCTGGCATGAGGACACGAAACAATGATTGAAATCTCGACATGCGCTGATAATAAACCCTTAGAGGGGACTTGTTTGGACCTGACTCCTTTGGACAGCCAAGAGATACTTTGGGTATGTGCAGTAATTCTTATGTACATGGCGACGATTGAGAAGTTGGGAAACGATTCATATGTACAAGTTTGTCAAATCGTTATGAGAAGACGATGTTGATGGCGAAGAAGAAGAAGAACGAAAAAAAAAAAAAAAAAAAAAAAAAAAAAAAAAAAAAACCCCTTAGAATAACCCCAGCAGAACACGTCGGAACGATCATGAGGATGAAGCTCCTACAAAAAAAGTTGAGTCAGTCCGCGACGAAAAAAAAAAAAAAATAGCTAGCGTCCCACAACGGTGCCAACAAAACGCGTGGGCTCCTACCTGGTTTCAAAATGTAGAGATGACTGATGACCCCTCGGATGCGAATTACATGACCATGGGCACGTTGTCCGCATATACGAGGTTGCGGTTGTCCTTGTAAGGAACCTCGGCCTCGCGGGCAACGGGGTTGTTCTGCTCGACGGCGAGAGCAAGGCCGGTAATGGCAAGGATAACTGCAATGATGTTCATGGCGAAGTACATGAAAAGGAGTGTGTGTTTTGGTCTGGCGTGTGGCTGTTGCGGGAGCAAGACTTGTCACGGCCGACGAGGCAAGACAGGGCGCAGCTGTCGGGTTTTATGAGCTTCTCAATGTCCTACGTGATACAACAATGCAAATAAGGGTGGCTACCGCAAAAAGACACTACACCCCATCTCATGACCAGCTTCCATTTTCGTGCAGGTACACGTGATGCTTTTTTTTTTTTTTTTTTTTTTTTGGCAGACGAAGAGGCCGAGATTCTGTCCGAATAGGAAAATCAGGAATCAGGATTCATTTGATTTTGATTTCTTGCTAGGCCAGAGTCCGGCCAGCTCCTTCGCGCGTGGCACCGTGATGCTGGGCAGGGCAGTGCACATGACATGGCCAACTTGGCGACGTGTCATATTTTGGCTGAATGCGTCGGCATTGATCGACAATCAAATGTAAGCGCACTTGTAATTTCACCACATTACTCACATTACTCGCACCACGGGTCATACAATCACGCTAACTTGGGCCGCGGACTAGAAGGCTGGAAGCACGGGGGCGGGGGCGGGGCGGGGCGGGGCAGCGGGGTCCGGGGCTGCGGAGTCCGGGATTGCGGGGCCCGGGATTGCGGGGCCTTCGGAGGTTGAGTGAAGATCCGGTGAAGCAATTTGGAAACCCTTTACCTCGTCGGCTAGAGAGCCCTCTTCACGGAAAACTGGGAGCATTGAAGGACATGCGACCGTGGCCTCGGCAAAGTCATGGCTGGAGACAAGCCCTCATGGAGTGAGTAAATAACTCAGCCCCTTACAACGAGTTACACGAGCATATCGCCATGCACGGCGCATCCTCGGTCACAGCACCACCTGCCCGTTTGGCTTTGCCATTTTTGATGAAATCGATATGCGTGCATTTCCCGAATCCCACCAGATGGTACCCCGCGGCACGGCGGCAGGCGAGTCTCCGCCCCGCACGCAGCACAAGCTCTGCCTACCCCTGGTTTCAACTTTCGGGTTTTGAAGAAAGTCTGGTCTGCCCCCCTCTACTTTCTCAAACCAGACTCGATCAAAATCGCTCACGTTGTCTGCCTCTCGGGTGAAAGGCCTCGCCGCCCCTCAACTAGCTCGCCCCACGTAAACCCTAGACCGTAAACCGTAAACCTTGAGTCGTCGTCCATCGACAAGACAAACGTTAGATCAACCCGACCTCTATTCAACAAAGCCTTCCCAGGCCGCGGCATGGGGAACGGATCCCGGGTCACTCTCCACGCTGCCGGAAACCCCACCATCTCTTCGGCGCGCCGTTGAAAGGGAACCCGGTCGCAAGTTCGCAACCACAACCGTCCGATCGCGTGCACACACGGCCGCCATCATGTCCCCGATCGCCACCGAGGCACTGGCTTCTGCCAAGGGCAATGCTGCTTGTGCCGTCAACCCGGCCGGACACGGACACGCCGAATCCGGGCCGTCCCGGGGCCTGGGCATTGGCCAGACTCGCGATATCACCGAGATGGAGCATCAACTGGGCTTCTGGGACGCCGTGCAGATGTACCCCCAGGCGACCTTTTGGGCCATGTTCTTCTGTGTTGCCGTCGTCATGGCTGGCTTCGATGCCCAAATCATCACATCGTTCTACGCCTTGCCTGCTTTCCAGCGCAAATACGGACATCATCTCGGTGACGACAAGTACGAGATAGCCGCCCCCTGGCAGACGGGCCTGGGCATGGGCAATCCCATCGGTCAAATTCTCGGGGCCCTGGCTAGTAGTTATCCGTTGCACTTCCTCGGCCGCCGGACCACCCTAGCCGTCTGCTGTTGCTGGTCCATCGCATTTGTCTTTGTTCAATTCTTCGCGACGTCCATTGGCATGCTTTGCGCGGGCGAGATCCTCGGCGGTCTGGCCTACGGCTTTTACGTCGTCATCGCACCAACGTATGCCTCCGAGGTGTGTCCTCTGATCCTGCGAGGCTTCCTGACCACATCGGTCAATCTGGCCTTTGTCATCGGCCAGTTCGTCGCTCAGGGTTGCGCTGCCGGGGTAGAGACACGGCTGGACGAGTGGGCGTACAGGATACCATTCGTAAGTCTGCACATATTTGAGCCCTCGGCTTTGCTGCCTGCGTGAACCGCACGTACCGCATCATGTCTACTGATCCGATTTGTATGATACCCAGGCCATTCAATGGGTTTGGCCCGTCGTCTTGCTCGCAGGACTGCAGTTTGCCCCAGAGAGCCCCTATTGGCTTGTCCGTCGTGGTCGGACAGAGGATGCTCGCAAGGCGCTCCTTCAGCTGACTTCAAGCAGACTTCGCCCAGACATTGACAAGATCCTGGTCGGGATTGAGCAAACGGATCTGCTCGAGCGCGAGTATGCCACCGAGACCACGTATTGGGACTGTTTCAAGGGCGCTAGCCTTGTTCGAACAGAGATTTCCGTCATGGTCTACCTGATTCAGGTTATCGGAGGGAACCCGTTAATCGGATATGCCAACTACTTTTTCGAACAGGCCGGGCTCAGTTCGTCTGATGCTTTTGGTAGTAAGATTCATGCTTGCCACACTTGATCGTCTCGACCGATGGCTGTACATTTCGGCTCACGGATTGTGTTACAGTGGGTGTCGGGAACACGGCTCTCGGCTTTCTCGGAACCATCTTGTCGTGGCCCCTGATGAATTACGCAAGTCCCCGTCTCACGCAGACTCTGGATAAACAGTTCGACTGACCTAAGCTTTCCAGTTCAAATTAGGGCGTCGCACCATCTACCTCTCCGGCATGGTCGTCATGACGACTCTCCTCTTCATCATCGGCTTTTTGAGCATACCCAAGCACAACAAAGGAGCGATCTGGGCCATGGCCTCCCTCATGGATTTCTGGACCTTCATCTACCAAATGTCGGTCGGCCCCATATGTTTCGTCGTCATATCTGAGATCTCCGCCACACGACTGCGTGAACGGACTATTGCCATCGCCACGGCCGTCCAGGCAGGTGCCAGCATTGCATTTACTGTCGCTATGCCTTATATGCTGAACAGCAACGAGGCCGATTGGGGTGGCAAGGCGGGTTTCCTCTTTGGCGCCATCAGTATCATGTGCCTGATATGGTGTTACTTCCGATTGCCTGAGAGCCGGAACCGGACGTATGAGGAGTTGGATATTTTGTTTCAGCGACGAATCCCGGCCCGCAGGTTTGACAAGTATGATCTGTTGGCCGAGGCGGATCATGCCCGTGGTGTCACCCCGCAGGAGTAATGCTCTTTTGGGTCGGGCTTTTGCACATACACGTTATTTCGCTTCCAGCGTTTTTTCCTCATACATCACTAGACAAGTATGCCATGGGAGGAGAGCTATCCGGCATCAGCAGCAACGTCAAGCGATTGGAAAAGAGGATCCATTTTCATTCGACAGCGATAACAGAGCTTTCCGGGCCTTCTATGACTTGGGAGATTCAGGAACCTCAGGCAATTACTTTTATGTATCTTTGTGACATCATGAGCGGAGTGGGATTTGAGGAATGTTGCGCTTAGAGCCCCTCGATACGTGAAGCGTCTGTCAATGATGGGACTGCTGTCTTGAAGAATGTCCTCGGGAGTCAGAGACATCGATAGCCCATAAACATTCCAAAGGTGGTGAAGGTAATGGAAGTCTGTACTTGTGGGGAAAGGCGAATATGCCATGTGTACATTAAAATAATGTAAAAAGAGATGATTCTGAATTCCAACATGTCATGTATCAAAAGTACTGCTGCGACTACCGAGACTTGATCTGTCCTGGCTGTATCGCAGTTAACATGAATCAGATGCTCAAGGTGCATCATTCCTATATCATTGCCTGAGAAAATTGCGCGGCAGTATTCTAGGAATGGTTTCCTGATGTTGGCATAGACTAATCTGCTTTCCTACAGCTCTTCACCGATCTTCAACAATGCATTCTCACATGCCATTGAATATCACTGGATCCTTATGGCTGCCCGAATTCATCGGCATCATAGAGGCAGGCAAATCGTTGCACTTCTTTGAGCTAAAATAAATCCCCTTCTATTGATTTTCTTTTCCCTTTTTTATTGCCTTCTTCACTGACTGTTTGTTCAATCGCAAGCTGTTTTACCCTCTCTTTCTATCAGTTTCATTATCAGCTCCTTGATGAGCTGATTTTTTCTTTGCAAGCTGTTGTTTCTCCTCCTTCTTGTCACCCTTCTTCGCTAGCTGTTTCCCCCTCTTTCTGTGAGCTTCTTTGTCAGCTATTTTCCTGTCACACGTGCAAAGTGGCACTCGGCCAACTCAAGGCACCCATGCATGAGGAGTACCTGAAAGCCTAAGGTATCCTTGCTTGCTGTATATATATATAAGATCTCCGCGGCCCTTAGGACCTCTAAAAGGAACCTAAACCTTTAGATCCTTTAAAGCCTCTAAGAGAGCTAAAGTTAATTATTATTTAAATAGAATTATTTATATTTTAAGCTTTCTTTATTATAGCTTTTATTATAAATAATTAACTTTTTCTTGTTATGGTTTGGTCTTTGACCTAACCTTAGGCTGCGTGCTGACGGACCGCACCAGCTGGCACCCACCCTAGCGACGACCGACTAATATAGATGTCAATTGATCAGATCTTGCCAACCTGATCAATGCGTATCCTTTTGCCTAGCTCGCAGCTAGCGTAGCTGGTAAAGGGATCCGGGCAACCGGTATGACTGCGCTGACATCCGCGATGACCCAATCGGGTTAGTCCATAACATTTCTTTTTTAT
>AFRA01000352.1:0-31124 GCA_000223055.1 Claviceps fusiformis PRL 1980
CTACTTAGTAAGTATAGTTACTAGTCTTATTAGTCTTTTAAAGTCTTTCTAACTTTATACTAGTTTTATACTAGGTGTGTATTTATATTAATAAGGTAAAGATAATTAAATTTTTTATAAAATAATAAAATATAATAGTAATCTTTATTATTAGCTTAGTAGCTATATATTAATAATTCTACCTTAGGAATATATTAGCTAAAGAGAAAAGCATTAAGTTTAATTTATTCTATATATATTTATATAAGCACTATAGATTTATACTTAGTTAGGCTTAAGTAAAGGTAGACTACTTTAGTAATAAAAGTAAAGCTAAAGTTAAGCTTTATTATTATATAGTTAATATTAATTTAGTATGTTTATATAGTAGTATACTTTTAGTATTAGTAGTCTTTTTATTTTAAAGCAAGCGCTTTAGTTAAAGAGGGCTTTAATAGGTAGTTATAAAGTTAGTTTAGAAATAATATATAGTTTAGGTAGTTATTTAAGTATAGTAAGTAGCTATGCCTTTAGTGTATTAGTTTATATTTAAGTTAAGCTACTATTATAGTATAGGCACTATAAATATACTTAGTTATTTTATTAGCTTTTATTTATTAGTAAAAGTAAAGTAAATAGTAGTTAAGGTAGAGATTAATTAAGGCTATAGCTACCTTAGTTTTAACTAAGGTATATAGTATAACCTTAAATATATTAGTTACTATTTTTAAATACTTAGTTTATTTAAAAATAAATACCTTAGCTATATCCCTTACCTTACTACTAACTTTAGTAAAGGTATAATGTAATTCTATACTATATATAATTATACTTTAAATAACCTATATATATAAGAGTTATATATTATATAATAAGTATCTCTAGATTAAAGCTACTAGTAATATAAGTATAAGCTACTACTATACTAGTTTTAACTTAACCTAACTTTAGTATACTTTTTAATAAAGCTTATAATAAACCTATACTTTAAAAAAGTAGGTAAATTAAACTAGTTATATTATATTAATACTAAGTTAAACTAATAATATAATTACTATATATTACTTAGTAAAGTATATAAGTTTACTCTTCCTTAAATTAAACTTAAGACTTAATTCTTAGGACTATTTTTAATAAATTACTTAAGTAGCCTTAAGGTAATTCTATATCTCCTTTACTATATACCTATATATAAGTATATTTATATTATTAAAGAAGCCTATAATAAGTATAAAATATACTACCTAAAGCTTAGTATATAAAAAAGTAATATAAAGTAAAAAGAGAATAAGGGAAATTAAAAACCCTTATAGTATACCTATAGTTATAAGTAAAGGGCTAGTAAATTTACTATTAAAATAAAGAGTAGTAATATATTTAGTAGTAAAGGAGTAAGTTTATACTACTATTTATATAGGGATTCTAGTAGCTATAAGGGTATAAGTTAGTTTTTTATAGTAAATAGTATTAAAGGCTATTAATATATTTAGTTAAAGTAGTAATATAATATTACTATAGTGCTATACTATATATACTAATTCTATTAAAACACTTAGTATAACTTCTATTAACCTATTTACTCTATTACTTATTTATAAGTTAGGTAGTATACTACTTAATTTAGCTATAAGGGTAAGCTAACTTACTACTATTATCTTTATTACTTTATTAATAATACTAAGAAGTAAGATAAAGCACTAAGCCTTTACTCTTTACTACTTTATTAAGGTTTTACCTAGCTTATAAAGAATAATAACCTTTATTTATTAGAATAAAGTAGGGTAATAGCTAATATAGTAGTATATATTAAGTAAGTAGGTAAGGGTTTTAGTTAGTAGCTTACTATATACTTTAAGGTAATTAGCTAAAAGTTTATTTAATTTTAATACCTTTTAGCTAGCTAGGCTTTTAATAATACTATAAATTTTATTAGTATTAAAGTAGTTTTTTAATAGGAATATTATAATATTAAGGTAGTTATTAAAATCCTTTAGTATATTATTAAGTTAAGCTTAAAAGGAAGGGAAGAAATAGTTAGCTAATATAGCTACTTTTTTTTAATATAACTTAGTAGTTATAGTATTTATACCCTTACCTTAAATAAGAGTAGGGATTTACTACTATTCTAATAATAGTTTACTATAAAGCTATACTTAGTGTTTAAGTTTCTATAGGCTTTCTTTATAAATAGTAGCTACTTTAATAGTAAAGCACTAAGCACTATACCTTTTATTACTAATAGTTTAGTACTATATTTAGGCTATATTAGTAGTAAGTTACTAGTTCTCTTTAGTATAGAATATCTACTATTACCTTAATGCTTTCTTTATATTTTAAATAGCTTTTTTAGTATAGTAATTCTACTATAGATTTAGCTTAAAGCTACTTTAGAGTTCCTTTAAGATTATTAAATTTATAATAAATTAAAGCTTAGCTATTATTTATTTTATATAGCTATTAATTTCTATTAGTATTTATAGTAAAGGTTTAGTAAGATTATAGTAAAACTATATTATTACTTTAGCTATTATAAGGTTATTTTCTATATATAGCTATTTAAAATAAAGTAAGTAGTTACTATATAGCCTTAGGCTAGTTCTAATGTAAATAAGCTATAGGATATAATTAAAACTAGTAAGGTTTAGTTTCTCTATAAACTTAGCTTCTATATTATAGGTAACCTAAGTATAGTTAATAGTACTATCCCTTTTACCTTATACTCTTTAAGTTACTTTACTCTATAGTATTATAAGTTTAAGCTATTACTATATTATTAATACTAAAAGTATATTACTTTTTATTAAGGTTTAGCTATAATAGTTTTAAAGTAGGTAGTATTAGTTAAAGTCTTTTATAAAAATACTATAGTTTAAAGGTAAGGCTATTATAAAGTTAATAAAGGGTAATATTTAATTAGGTTTATAAGTTAGGAAATATATTAAGTAAATATAATATTCTATTAATATTATTAAGCACTAGTCCTTACCTATATATATTAACTATACCTTAAGCCTATACTAATAGTTTATATAAATTATAGTATAGCTACTCTAAATAGTAAGTTAAAAGTAGCTAAGGCTAGGGTTAGGTAGTTTACTATTTATAATTCCTAGCTTTTATATTACTATTATATTAGCTTTAGGTTAGGACTCTAGCGCTAAATATATAAGGTAGGTTTTCTTTTATATATTTTAGTATATAATCTTTATTATATACTCTATATAGTATATTAAGTTAGGCTTAGCTTATTTAGTGCTATAGTAGTTATAGGTTATTAACTTAGGAAGGCCTCTATAGTAGCTTATAAGTGCTATATTAACTTTAGTTAAGTATTAGGAAAGTAGGTATATAGTCTATTAACTTACTTTTATAGTAAAGCTTTTTATAATAGCAAATTACTTATATCTCTCCTTTAGCTATAGCTAAATACCTCTATTTAACTATCTATCTTTAGTATTAAAGGTTTAGTAAAGGCTAGGGGCTATGCTAGGTATATAGTATATATATAGTTCTATTATTTATTTATAATATTATATATATAGAACTATATAAGGTAAGGTTCTAAGTAGTTAATATAGCGTTCCTATATAGCTCCTAATAGCGCTAGGTATAATTATTTACCCTCCTTATACTAACTAAATATATAGTAGCTATACTATAGGGGTAATATATAGTGTATAGCTATATAGCTAAATTTAAAGTACTTAAAGCATTATTAGGGGTAAATAATATTATTATAAAGCTTAGCTTTAAATATCTTAGCTTTATAAATAATTTTAATATAATATAGCTTATTTATTATATTAACTTTATTAATAGTAATAATTAAGGGGGATTAGGTTATAGTGCTATATAGCTTCTATACTATAACCTTTACTAAACCCTATTTATTAGCTATTATTATATTTTAAAGGATATTATCCTTCTCTTAGTTCTATATATAATATATAGAAAAGCCTTTAATAATAATACTAAATATATATTAATTTAGTATTACTTTTAGTTTAAAAGTAGTGCTAACCTAAGCTATATTATTAGTATAAGGCTTTACTATATTTTAAAATATAATTATAGTATTACTACTATAAAGGCAATACACTACTATAGTAGTATTAGTATTAATAGCTTAGTTAATAGCTATAATAGTTTCTTTAGGTAAGTAGTTTTATATTACTTTAGCTATAGTATTACCTTTAATAATAGTTTTATAGTAAATATAAGGGAGTATTACTACTATTATAGTATAGATTTATTAAATTAATGTTTAGGTAATATTTTTAGTAGTAATACTAGCCTAGCTTAAGGCTATAGTATTTTTAATACTAATAGCTTTCTTTACTATTTATTTAACTACTTCTTTTAGATTTTTAACTATAATAAGCTTATTAAATAATAGTAAGGTTAATATTATTATTAATATTTTAAAAAGGGTCTAGGGTATAAGGAGTCTATATTAGGCTTGCATTAAGGCTATATTATTAATATAAAGAATAATCTTCTATACACTCTTTAATACTATAGTTAGTATAAGCTTAGTAATTTTATTATATTTAACTATAAGGTAGTTTAGTATTTACTTATATATAGGCAGTAGTATAAAAGTAATTTAAGGTATTATTAATATAAAGCTGCCTTACCCTATAAGAGAGTAGTAGTAGCTTTATATAAGTTTATGATTTCTACTATTAATATCTATTAATATTACCTTATTTACTATACCTACACTTTAATACTAATATGCTATTAGAGATAGGGTAAAATAGATATAGTAATTCTTTTTCTGCACTTTTTAAGAGGTTTAGAGTCGGTTCCGCGTCGCTATTGCGGTGCGGGCGAATTCGCGAAAAGTTCTTCCACTAATTTATACTATATTATTAATATAAAGCTTTATTATATTTTAAAATATAATAATAATATTATTACTTTAAAGGTATTATATTATTATAATAGTATTAATATTTATAGCTTAGTTAATAATTATAATAATTTCTTTAAATATATAATTCTCCATAGCTTTCATAATTATATTACTTTTAATAATAATTTCATAATAAATTTAAAGTAATATTATTATTATAATAACTTAGATTTATTAAAAAAGTAATAAAGTAACTTTTTTAATAAGAATATTAACTTAACTTGAAGCTATAATATTTTTACTATTAAAAGCCTTTTTTATTATTTACTTAATTTTTTTTTAAGTTTTAAATTATAATAATTTTAATAAATAATAATAAAGTTAGTAATATTAATATATTAATAAAGGTTTAAAGTATAAAAAAGCTATATTAAGTATATATTAAAACTATATTATTAATATAAAAAATAATATTTTATATACTTTTTAGTACTTACTTATATATAAATGATAATTTAAAGATAACTTAATATATTATTAATATAAAGCTACCTTAACTTATATAAAGGTAATAATGGCTTTATATAAAGCTATAACTCTTATCATTAATATTTATTAATATTACTTTATTTACTATACCTATACTTTAATACTAATATATTATTCAAAATAATGTAAAATAAATATAGTAAATCTGTTTCCATACTTTTTAAGAGGTTTAGAGTTAGTTCTACGTTACTACTATAGTGTAGACGAATTTGTAAAAAGTCTTTTTATAATAAAGAAAATTAATAACCTTTATAATACCTTTATAGTTTTAAATAAGGATATAATAAATTTATTATTAAAAAAAGGTTAGTAATATATTTAGTAGTAAAGAAATAGGTTTATATTATTATTTATATAAGGATATTTAAAGCTATAAAATATAAAATAGCCTTTTATAATAAATAGTATTAAAAAGTAGTAATAAATTTAATTACAATAGTAATATAATATTATTATAGTATTATATTATATATATTAATTTTATTAAAATATTTAATATAACTTTTATTAACCTATTTACTTTATTACTTATTTATAAGTTAGGTAATATTTTATTTAATTTAGCTATAAAAGTAAGCAAACTTATTATTATTACTTTTATTATATTTTTAATAATATTTAAAAGTAAAATAAAGTATTAAGCCTTTACTCTTTACGACTTTACTAAGGTTTTACCTAGTTTATAAAGAATAATAACTTTTACTTACTAAAATAAGGCTAGGTAGTAGCTAATATAGTAGTATATATTTAGTAAATAGGTAATGGTTTTAGCTAATAGCTTACTATATACTTTGAAATAGCTAGCTAGGTGTTTATTAAGTCTAGGCGCCTTCTAACTAGCTAGGCTTTTAATAATACCATGAATTTTATCGCCGTTAGGTAAATAGTGTTATTATAAGGCTTAGCTTTAAATATCTTAGCTTTATAAATAATTCTAATATAGTATAGCCTATTTATTATATTAACACTATTAACTATAATAATTAAGGGGAACTAAGTTATAGTGCTATATAGCTTTTATACTATAACCTTTATAAAGCCCTAACTATTTGCTATAATTATAGTTTAGAGAATATAATCCTTCTTTTAGTTCTATATATAGTATATAGAAAAGCCTTTAATAATAACACTAAGTATTTATTAGTTTAGTATTACTTTTAGCTAAAAAGCAATACTAATCTATATTATATTATTAATATAAGGCTTTACTATATTTTAAAATATAATAATAATATTACTACTTTAAAAGCATTATATTACTTTAGTAATATTAGTACTTATAGCTTAGTTAGTAGCTATAGTAGTATCTTTAAGTAAGTAATTTTATATAGCTTTAGTAATTATATTACCTTTAATAATAGTTTTATAATAAACTGAAGGTAATACTATTATTATTATAGCTTAAATTTATTAAATAAGTAGTTAAGTAGTTCTTTTAATAGTAATACTAGCTTAGCTTAAAGCTATAGTATTTTTAATATTAATAGCTTTTTTATTACTTATTTAATTACTTTTTTTAAGTTTTAAATTATTATAAGCTTAGTAAATAATAGTAAGGTTAATATTATTAGTATTTTAATCTAGGTTATAGGTATAGAGAGGCTATATTAAATATATATTAAGGCTATATTATTAATATAAAAAATAATATTCTATATACTCTTTAGCACTATAGCTAATAAAAGCTTAGCTATTTTACTATATTTAATTATAAAATAGTTTAGTATTTACTTATATATAAATAATAGTATAAAAGTTACTCAAAGTACTATTAATATAAAGCTACCTTATATTATATAAAAGTAGTAATAGCTTTATATTATACTATAATTTCTATTATTAATATTTATTAATATTACTTTATTTATTATATTTATACTTTTGTACTAATATACTATTAAAATTAATATAATAATTTTTTTTTATACTTTTTAAGAGGTTTAGAGTTAGTTTTACGTCGCTGCTATAGTGTAGGCGAATTTATAAAAAGTTTCTAATATATATTAATTAGGTTAGTAAGGTCTAATTAATTAATATTTATATTAGTTAGTTATTGCTAGGATATGTGCTAGCTATATATAGTCTATTTATATATAGCCTAATGTTAGGTTAAAGACCTAAACTATAATATAGCCCTACTTTTTTTACCTTTTTAACTAATACTCTACCTTCCCTAAGGGGCTTACTTTACTTATTATAAGTAAGTCCTTATAAGCCTAGGTTTTAAAACTTAAACCTATAACCTTAAACCTAATTAATTATTATAAAGTAACTTAATTAAGTTATTATAGATATTAGTATAGTTATACTAGTTACCTAGATCCCCTTACTAGCTATACTAAGCTAGGTAAAAGAATATATATCAATCAAGTTAGCAAGGTTTAATTAATTAATATCTATATTAGTTAGTTATCGCTAGGGCAGGTGCCAGCTGCGCGCGGTCCGTCCGCACACAGCCTGAGGTTAGGTCAAAGACCTAGACCTATAACAAAAAGATATATTATTATAGCTAATAATAGTAAATTTTACTATAAAACACTAAGAAAAAGCTAGGTAGCAGAGTAGTTAGGTGTCCTAGAATAATATAGTTGTCCCCAATTTCTATAGTCTATTTAGTGGAACACTAAGTAGGTCTACAAGTAATTAACTACCCGTGCCACGCTTTACCTAAAGGTGGTGCTTATTACCTAAATAAGTATATTACTTAAATAGCTAAAAATAATATTTAATTCTATAGTAATTTTAATTAAACAGCTAAAAATAAGTAAAATTAAGTTTAAAATAGTAAAAATTTTAGTTTAATTTTTTTAAAGTTATATAATTAAAAAAATATTTTATAAAAATATAGATTTTAATTAATAAGTTTTTAATTTTTAATTTTATTATTTTTAAATAATTATATTTAATTAGTAATAATAAGTATAAAATAGCTTATTTCTTTAATATTTATTAATTAGTTTTATACTAAATATTAAATTAAAATACATTATAATTTTAATTATTTATTATAGTAATTATTAATTATAATTAAGTTTTAAATAATTTAAAAAAGTTTTATAAAAGTTTATTTTATAAAATATTAATATTATAAAGTATATTTTTATTAAATAATATTATAAAATAAATCTTAAAAGCTTATGTATTAGTATATATATATATATCTTTAGTTTTTAAGCTAATATAAATTAAATTTATTTTTAAAATTTTAATATATAATATAATAATATACTATTAAATAGTTTATATAACAAAAATATAAGTATATTTAAAATATATTTTTAAAATTATAATTAAAATTATATTATAAAAAGAAAAATAACTTAATATTTATTATTTAAAAGTTTTAAAAAATATTTTTAAAGTATAAGTTTTTATAATAAATAATATTTAATTATCATAAATAATATATAAATTAATATATTAAAAAAACTATATATTATAGTAAAGTATAACTTTTAGTACTTAATTCTTTAAACCTTATTATTATAGTACTTATTTTAGAACTAATATAGAATTAAACGCGAGTTCTGCCCGTCTAGGTGATGTGCCTGTTTAGGTGATAAGCACCACCTTTAGGTGGGGCGTGGCACGGGTAACTCTTATCTGTAGCCCCGTCACAGTTGTTCATGCTTAATGATTGTATGTTTTTTAGAAGACAACAAACGTACTCTTGGCTCCACCACTAATCGCATTAATCCAACAGCGACTTGATACGATGCCGGGTCCAAACGCGGACCTCGCCGGTCACGGTATTGATACCCAGTCGGCGACAAATAACGTGCCAAAATCTTTGAAGTACTATCTTCTTGGTCCTTCTCTAACCAAGGCTGGTCAAGGGTTGGTCGATCAAAACAAGGTCAAACTTTCTACATTTCTGTCACATTTTGCTATGCTAATAGCTGTAGCCTACAGGTCTCGGAAATCATCTATAATGCGTCCAAGGGATCGAAGTTTTTTGACCGTGAGGAAGTTCGAGATCAGATTCTGACCCGCAAGATCGAAGGCCTTCTCGCCAAAAAGCGTCATCTTGACACGATTGACCTCACATGCGATCTTAGGGTTGCTGATCGTCTTATCAAAAAAATGGAATCTTCAAGAGACTTGAGTCAATATATAGCTCACGTCGATTGTGACGCGTTCTACGCAGCAGTTGAACAGCTAGAACGTCCAGAACTCGAGCATGTCCCATTTGCTGTGGGTGGAGACGTGCTCACGACCTGCAACTATGTTGCTCGACAATTTGGCTGCCGGTCGGGAATGGCAGGCTTCGTGGCGAAAAAGCTATGTCCAGCTCTGGTCCTGATTCGACCGAATTTTTGCAAGTATCGCTCAAAAGCCCAAGAAATTCAAAAGATAATAGTAAATTACGATCGTCAATTTGAGAGCGTTAGCATTGATGAGGCATACCTCAACGTTACGGAACACTGTCGTGACCATGGCATCGGACCGGCTGAGGCAATCGAGCAGATGAGACGAGAAATACATCAAGAGACTGGCATCACCGTGTCAGCTGGGATCGCAGCTAATACGAAACTCGCAAAGATCTGTTCTAACGTGAACAAACCAAATGGGCAATTCGTCTTACCAAATGATCGAGCATCGATCATGAGGTTCATGAGAACACTGCCTACACGGAAAGTCAATGGTATCGGTCGCGTACTAGAAAGGCAGCTGCAAGAACTTGGTATTAGCACTTGTGGGGATATTTATGAATATCGACACTATTTAAACTCGCTATTCGGAAGAAAGGCATTTGAGTTTCTCCTAGGCTGCTATCTCGGTCTAGGTCGCACAAAACTTCAGTCTGCTGAAAAATGTGAACATAAAAGCATAGGAACTGAGAGCACATTCCGAGAAATGTCCGATCCACTAGAAATAAGGGACAAATTACAATGTATAGCAAAGGATTTGGAACAAGATCTGCGACGAGCTGAATGCAAAGGCAGGACTCTCTGTTTAAAAGTCAAGTTGCATACATTCGAGGTTCTTTCAAGACAAGTCATTACACCCAGAGCGATATGCTCAGCCGATGACATATATAGCTTCTCTCTTCAACTCCTTAGCAAGCTAGAGCATAACACGCCGGATTGGAAACTCAGATTGATAGGCTTGCGATGCACTAATTTGGTCAGTACCAAAAAACCCGACACGACGGCTTTTTTTGGCGTCAAAAGGCGGAGACTTGACACTGCTGTGGCAGGCGGTCACGCAGCTGTAGAGAAGGACACCATGGTCGAGGTCAAAACGGATAGCGAACCAGAGCTGGCTGTCAACAAGTTTCAATCTTGTGGACCTGTCCAAAGTTGTGAGACTAAGAGCCCTGGAGACAATGCTCTTGGTAGGCGCGGCGAAGACGTATTGTCAAGTTCTCCGAAAGAAACTGGCCATGCCGATGAGGACTATTGGGATTGTCCCGTTTGTCTTCGACCGCAACAGCCTGACGAAAAGAGATTCAACGATCACATTGATCTATGTCTATCCCGACAGACGATACGAAATGTAGTACAAGATCAAGAGGCTGAAAAGGAACATACGGTCCAACCTGCTTCAAAAAAGCAGCGTTGTAGTAATCAAAAAGGAGCAAGGGCCGCAAATGTAGACCCGAAACAAAAAAAGCTTTCCTTTGTTTAAATTTTCACAGCTCGCCAACAGGACTCTGTGTGAGTGAAATCGCTGCGGCGCATTCGAATAGAAGAATAGGAGGAATGGAGTTCCAGATCTGCTTGACTTCTTGCGCTAGCCAACACTACACGGCTACGGATACCCTGTTTAATCGATAGCGAGACTTGTTAACTCTGTAGATCGGCGTGCATGCTGTAATACTTATTGACCTTGGGATGTGTGTACCTAGCTACAATTCTTCGTGGGCTTGTGCATCATCAGTATCCGCGGCTAGGGTCTTAACAGCTTCAGCAGCTTTCGAGATAGCACTGGCCACTTTCCCGCCGGCCTTCTGAGCAACCTGTTCTTTTTCTGCCTCCTTTTTAGGCTCAGCAACTCCTGCGATTCCGACCAATTCGGTCTCGAATACTGAAGATAAAGCAGTGTGTCAGTGGCATGTTTTTCATGATATAAGCGCCAAAATACGCACCCAAAGTAGAGCCAGGAGGTATTGGGCCAATACCACGCTCTCCGTATGCTAGCTCAGGTGGAATGGTTAGGGTTCTTACAACTGGTCAGTCACTGACTGACCTTGTTAAGGACAAGCATGGGTTGCCTGTGGACTCACCTTTTCTCCCCAATACACATCTCCGTAAGACCTTCGTCCCAGCTGTATCATAGATGTCAGTTTTCCAGACTCTTGTGATGCAATACATAACAGAGATTGCAGCCTCACCCTCGAATAACTTGGCCAGCTCCCAGCGTGAATGCCAGAGGCTGTCCTCTATCGTAGCCTGGGGAGCGAATTAGCGGTAAGCAGGAATATTTGAGTGCGCGATCGACGCAAGCTTACTGGCATCAAAATTTTTTCCAGATTCAAGAAGTGTTCCCCTATAATGCATAGAAACCTTATCACCCCTTTGAGTCTTTCGATCGCACTCGACACTATGGGTGACCTCGATCTTTAGCTCCGCGGCAACAAAGCCAACGGCTATTGTCAGAGCACATAGAATCGCGGTAGTTTTCATTGTGTAAGGTCGATTGATAGGTAGTGTTGAAGCGCCAATTGAATCAAATAAACAGAGATCTAGGACCAAATCTGAGCATTAGTAGGTTGGGTTGGCAGCTCCTTGACATAACCGGACTCTTGCATGAGCGTAGCTGGCTATCTAAAATGTTAAGTAGCACCATGGGATGTGATCCACGAAACCTAATAAACTTTGTTAGCAACAAAGTTGGGTATACTTATAGGATTAAACTTTATACTAACTTACACTATATAAGTTTTCCATATCATATTCTTAGCTTTAATGTAAGTCAAAAAGTAATAAATATAATAAATATTATAAGTAAAGCTTTAAAAGTAGCTTTATATGTACATAATTTATATATATTAGCACAAAGTTTATTTATATTACGCTCCCTGAAGCCTGCACAGATGATCAGGAATCCTAGAGAATCTAAAACCTCTTATATAAGGAGGATGTATCTAATTTTGATTAGAATTAATTAAATGTTTAGGTATTAGAAATATATTATATAAAAATACCGGTTATTTTAAATTTGATAAGAAATTGTCTCTAAATAATGAAAAAGGGGAATAAGTCTTAATTTTAAAATATGTTAATTTGATTTTCTAAATAATAAAGTATTAGTAAGGTTTATTTTTATGATATTAAATTATAAACTTATAAAAAGTAAGAAAAATATAATTAAATCATTTTTTGTTTAATTTTAGAGTTTTATAAAAGATTAAAGATTAAAATAGTTATTAAATACTTTAATATCTATAGGTGCCCCTTTAATATAATATTTTAATAAAGAAATAATTTTATAATTAATAGTGTTCCTTAGTTTAGTGTATTATAATATATTTTTACTAATTATAATTTCTAAAACTAAAATACTACTAAGTAATAAATATTAAATAAGTCTATTTATAATAGAATATAAGTACCCCGTGGCGCAGTGGTTAAGCGTTATAGAAAACCTTATTACTTTTCTTATATAAGTAAGAATTATAGAGAGGTTATAGGTTTAATTTCTATATAGAGTATAGTTTTTCCTTACTATAGTAAGGGCTATATATTAAGAAAAAAACTAGACTTTAATTATCTAGAAAAGTAAAGAGGCTTTTTTAGCTAGTTAGTAGCTTAGTAAATAAAGACTAAAGTGGGTCCAGTCCCCCTTACTTATTCTAGCTCACTAAGCAGCATAAATTAGCTACTTCTATATTATATAAATAGGTAAAAATACCCCTTAGCTCTTTAGGTGCTAAGCTAGTTATAGCTATAATTAGTAGAATTAATAGGTATAGGGTAACTAGGGTTGTTAAGTAAGAATGATAGAGGGAAAAAAACTATAGGGTAACTAGGGTATAATTATTTAACTAGCTTTTTATAGAAGGAAATTAGACTTAAAATTCTAGGATTCTAAGAAGTAGAAAAAAAGTATATATTTAGTTAGGTTTTTTATTCTATTAGGTAACTACTAATTAGTAATATTATATAAGTAATAATATAATTAGCTAATTAGTACCCTAATAAAGGTTTTTCTATAACTAAATAAAAAACATAAGGAGCGGTGGTTCTAGAAACAGCTAAGCATAAATTGCTAAAGCTAGCTAGCGTACAAATATAAATAAATAAATAAATAGAATATAAGTAATAATAAATTTGAATATATCTAATGTCATTCAAATAATTTTTTAAAAATTAATATAACATAAGAAAAGTGCTATAATAAAAGTATTTTTAAGAGTTAAATATATATTACTTTTGTAAAAAATAAATAAATTTTAGTTTTTTATTATTTTAACTTTTTTAAAAAAGCTATTAATAACACTATAATAACTAAGTATTTGTAAGAAAATTATTAATAAAAGTCATAAAATTTAAGAAAAACTTAAATAATATTGTTGGAATCGCTGCACTCTAAGGCAACTAGCATAGTCAGGAAGAACCGGACTCGTGCCTAAATTAGCCGCGGAACCTAATTAGCCACGTATATAGAGTTTTCACTAAGAATTCTAGTGGTATTATTATAGCCTTTAATAGGCTATAAAAGGGGTTATATAATAACACTAGATAAAAGAAAAAGATAACTAATTTTAAATATATTTATAAACCCCCTTATTATGCTATTTAGGCTCTTAGCTTTACTTAAGTTCTCCTTAAAGAATAGCTTATATTCTAGGGAATCTAACACTAATTAGTAAGTTATATCTATCCTTTAATACATTACCCTATAGATTTATAAGCCTTTACTAAAAAGAGATAGACCCTTTATTATAGAGAGAATTTATACTAAAGGGAGAGATTCTTGTTAGGTAACTTATTAAAAGGTTATTATACTACCTAGCTTTAGGCTCCTAAAAAACACTAATTATTTAATTCCATCTTCCTTTAAAGATTCTAAGATAATTATTATAATTTATACTATTATTTATAGAAATAATATTGTTTACCTTATTAACTAACCCTTTATTATACTAAAGCCTATATAGGGATTATAAAGCTAAAACGTAGAACCTTAATTAAAGCTAGTTAAAAACTATATTAAATATTTAATTATAAAACATCTTCCCATATAAGTAATAAGGAATTTTAAGATTTATTAAGAAACCTTCTATAAAGTAGCTATAATATTGCTTTATTATAAGTATTATTAATATAAGTCTTATTAAAATCCCTTTTACTAATTTTGTAAAAATACTTAAGGACTCTTATAATAAATTAGTAAAAATATATAGAAAACAATCTTAACTAATATAATAATATATAATATATTAATAATTAAACTATATATATATTTAACTATTATAGTATATTAGAATAAAAAGGTTTAAAGTTATTGAATATATTTTATAAGAATTTAAAAGACTAAACTACTAAAGACTTTTATAGGATTTATACTTTTTTAAAAAAAAAACCTTTGAGACTTTTTTATTAAAAATAATATACTTATTAGAATTACCTATAGTATTTATATTATAACTATACTTACTAAGCTTATTAAAGCTAATAAAGCGTAGATTAAAGCCTAGTTCCCTAGTTTATCTACTTATTATTAGCTAAAAACCCTAATTTTTATATATTCATAACTAATAAGCTTACTTTATAGTAACTAATTAATTAATTATTAAATACTTAAGAAAAGTAAGTAAATTTAGCTACTAATATATTTAAAATAAAAACTGCTAAAATTTAAGTTATTACTACTAATAACTATAATAATAACTATAATAACTAATAACTAACTTTACTATATTCTTAAAGAGATTAGTAAGAGCTATATAGGTAATAAAAAATATACTAAAAAAATATATAACTTTATTATACTAAAGATAGATATCTTTAAAGATTAATATATATAAAATAATATTTTAGAGTTACTATAAGTAAGGGTATTTCTAATAATACTAAAAGATAATACTCTTACTTATTATTTTAATAAACTTACTAAAAAAGATATAATAATTTATAAACTTATTAATATTATTAAGAATTACTTTGAAACTAAAAGTAATTAGTAATTCTATTATATTAAATAAAATAGTATTTTACTTTAAAAGGGTATTATTAATAACCCTAAAAAAACTAAGCTTTAATACTTTAACTTAATACTTAAGTAATTATATTATATTTACTAAGGAATTTTTAATGCTTTTACTATAAATATAAAGCTTTAATAATAGCTTATTACTATTATTAATAGCGTTCTTAAATATAAGCTTACTATATTTAACCTTACTCTAACTTATAAAGGAGTTATTAAAGACCTTTATAAATACTTATATACTAATAAATTAATTAAAATATTATAATAGCTAACTTTTATATTTAATATAATAAAAGATAGTAATAAGGTAATAATTATAGATTAAAGGTATAAGTAATTATTTAATTTAATATACAAATATTAATTATAGTAATAGAAAATACACTTTTTTAGGAAATACTTTATATATTAATAAGTAGGATATTAATCTATATTTTATATAAAGTAGGAATAGTAAAAAGCTAAGTATTCTTCGTAAAAAAGTAAAAACTATAAAGAAATTCCCTTTAAATATAAATTTAATATATTTTTATTTAAATATAAAGGAAATTCTAAAAAACTATTAAAAAAGATCAATACCTAGCTTAAAATGCTTTAAATACCTTTATTACTATATTATTAAGTAAAGCTATAAGTCTTAAGCTAATCTTTATATAATGTCTTACTTATTTACTACTAACTTTATTTAAACTATTAAATTAAATAAATTTCTATAAGAAACTAGCCTTTTTTGTAAGTAAACTCCCTTTTATATATACTTAAGAATAATATAACTACTTATAGAATATTTAAAGTAACTATTAAAACTAATAAAATAAATTACTTTATATTAAATAATTAATATTTAAGTAATGTTTTTTATAGAATTATATTAAATACTAAAGCAGTAAGGATTTTTATAGTAAAAGTATTATATGCTATAGCTTTATTAAACCTAATATTAAATCTAAAGATTAAACCTATTAGCTAATATATAGTTATCTTTAGTATAAAGTTAATAATTTCTTTAGGAAATTTATAAGTTCTTACTACTTTAAGAATTATTAAATTCTATATTCTTTATATAGCTACCCCTTTTTTATTTTATATATTTAATATAAATTAAATAAATATAAAACTTAATAACTATAAGAATATATCAATTTAAGGTATAAAGAAAGTCCTAATTATATAACAAAATACCTTTAGTAAATACTATAAGCTAATAAAGCTACTATTTTTTATCTTTTAAAGGCTAAGATATATTAATTATATAAATAATTTAGCTACTCTTTAGTAATTAAATTAACTAAGCTATTATAAAGAGTAAGTAAATTAGTAACTAATAAAATTATTAAAAAACTCTTTTATAAATATTATTAATATTAACTTTATAATAAAGCTTTAAAATAATTTAAGTTTACTTTAAAAAATAATATAGACTTTAACTATAAAAATATTATTAATATTCTTTAAATTAATAATAAACTTATAGTATATATTATTAATATAATAATTATATTTTAAGTTATATACTTCCTTAAACCCTAAAAGTAAAAAGTATAAAATATATAAAATACTTTAAAGAAATACTAAGTTAATACTTATTTAAATCCTTTAAATAATATTATTTATAATATAAAAAAACCTTTACTTTTACTAGATTTTAATATATTACATATTAAATAGCTATTAATATAGAAAACGTTTTTATTAAAATATATTATAGTATAAAAAAGGTTAAGAAATATTATACCTTTCTTTAAAAAATATATAATATTATTAAAAATAAAGCTAAAAACCTTCTTAATCTTTTTTAAAAACTATAAATAGCTATTAAAGCTATTAATAACTCTACTAAACTTAATAGGTTTATACTAACTTTACTTATATTTAAAGTATACCTATAAATATTATATTATTTACCCCTAAGTCTATTATTAGTATAAATAGGTACTTTATTATAAAAAGCTATTAATAAAGCTTAATACTACTTTATAAAAAGGTAAGTCTTTAATACTTTTAATATATAAAATAATTTAAATACCTTTTTATTATATTTATTATTATTATAATTTAAGGTTTATATTTAGTATAAAACATTAAGTTAGTATAGCCTTTATAAGTTATTATTATTTAATTATAAGACCTATACTATAGATTTACACTATAGTTTTATAAATTCTTACTTAATAATAATAAAGCTATATTATTATAATATTAAAAAAACTATAAATATAAAAGAAATTAATAATAAAAATAAGGAAAATAAAATAAAGAATCCTAATAGAAATAAAGGTTAATTACTATAAGAACTATTATAATAAAGATATAAAAAACCTAGAAAATACTTACTTATTTTAAATTATACTAAAGATTCTAATTAAACTAATAAAAAACTTAATATTATAAATTTTCTTATAAAAAAGAAAGAAAGTAATTAAAAATTAATAATTAATTTATATAAATAAAAAAAGATTACTATTAAGAAATAATTATTTAAAGTATTTAATTAAAAGGAAATTAATACTTTATTAATAAAATATATTTTTAAATTTATTACTTTTAATAAAAAAAAGTATAATAACTAATGCTTTATTTACTCTTAAATAGTAAAGAAAATTAAAAAGAAAGGTATAAATAAGCTATTTAAGAAATTAAAGCTTATAATATAAAGCTATAGTAATATAAAAAGGGTATAAATTCTAATATAGTCCTTAATAATTTAATAAGTAAGCTAATAGCTTATTATTATATTAGTACCTTTTTTAGTAAAGAATTATATCTTTTTATAGTTATAGAATATTATATAAGTATGTATTTAATTAAAAACAATACTAAATTAATTAACTATTACTAAACTACCTATATAAATTATATATTTATACCTAAAGAATACTATAATAGAAGTTATAAAACCTTTTTATAGTATTACTAAAGCTAATATATATTAATAAGTAATGTATTTTTATTACTATTATAAAAAGCTAATAATAATTACTTCTATATATAGTCTATACTTCTTAATAATATTTGAATAAATTAAATACTTTAGTATAATTAGTATATAAATAAATAACACCCTTAGTTTTAATAATATAGAATTCTTTCAAATAAAGGATTTAGAATTAAAAAAGTAGAATTTATAGTAAAACCTAAATAAATCCTTATACCCTTTAAACCCCTTTACTTTAAAAGGTATATTTTATATAAAATTAATAAAATTTATATTAAACTCTATTAAAAAGGGTAGAGTAAGAAGCTTTAAGTTATTAAACCTAATAAACTAATAATAAAATAATAATATATTAAGTAAAGAGTAAAAGGAGCATATATATTATTAATTGACTAGCTAGAAGCTATGTTTAACCTCTGTATTACTATATAAGTTTAAAGCACTATAGAATCTAATATAAACTATTTGAATAAATAGATTTTTAAGCATTAAGTACTACGTATTATTAAAAAAATCAAAAGTATATATCTTTACTTTAAAATCCTTTAAGAAATTAATAATATCTTTTTTTATAAATTAGTTTATATTATAGTTACTTTAAAGAAATATAAAAGTATTTACTTATTAAGGGTTTCTTTAAAAAGTTTAATAAAAACCTTTAAGTTAAGTTTTTTAATAAAACTATTAAAAGTAGCTATAATAATAAAAAAAGGGTTATCAGCTTAAGCTAAATTAAGGGTTAGTTATTTTATACTAACTTAGTTAAAAGAAAAGAAAATAAAGTTAATAATACTTACTTAAATTAATCTTTAAGGCTTATATTATTAAATATAAGTACAAGTATTAAGTAAATTAATTAATTAAAAGGTTTTTTTTACTTATACTTCTTTTTTATAAACTTTACTATATTATTATTTAATAAGCTTAACTAAGTTATTATTTTTACTAAGTTTATAAATTAAAACTAAAATTTTAATAAAAGTACTTTAAATTTAAAATAAAATAATATTTATAATAAAAATAATTAAATAAAATTTAATAAAATTAGGTATAATTAAATAATTTATAGTTTTGTTTATTTTAATAAAAAAGGAATTAGTATTTAAAGTAAGCTTTAATAAAACCTTTAGTAAGCTCTTTCTTTTTTTTAATAAATTAGCTTTATAACTCTATACTTTAGAAACTAATAGCTTTAACTTTATTAAGTATAGTTTTAAGGTAAGTAATTTCTTATATTAATTAAGCTTTTAACTATTTCTATACTTTTAATAAAATAATTTAAAAGTTTTATAAAATGTTTTTTATACTTATTTATTTTAGTTTTATAAGTTTAATTAGTTGTAATAAAGTCCAACTCTAAATTATAGCTTTTAATTATATATTATTTATCTTTAAGTAATAGAATAAGTTATATAAAAGCTACTTAGTTTAGTCTACTTAAGTAAAACCACTATTTATAATAAAGGAAAAAGAATATATATTATATACTTAAAAGTAAAGAGTATATATATAACTAAAACTCTCTTTATTCGATTTTAAATTTCTTATATATATAAATTTAGCTTTAGGTTATTAAGGCTATATAAAAGAGGGATAATTAAATAGCTCTTTATTTAATTAAATAGTTTAAGTTATTAAAAAGTAGAATAATAATAATTATAAAATAAAATATAAATAATTATACTATAGTAGTAATTAGAATTATAATAATTAATAGTATTATAGTAATAGGTGCTTCTATACCTATACTTTAAAAAAGAAAAATAGGAAATAAATAATTTTTCCAACTATTTAAGAACTTAGGACCTATTTATAATATTTAATTAAATAGTTTAATTATATTATACTAAGGTCTCACTCCTTTAGTCCGCCACAATGCCTTCTTCTAAATAACCGCAGACTATATTCCTTCTCCCGCAACACAGTAGCTTTATTAAAGGTATTTTAATCTTAAATAAGTATAATAGAGTATATTTTACTTATATTAAAGAGTTATAATAATAGCAGTAACAAAGAACCTTAATATTGAAGTAGGATAAGTATATTTATAAGTATTACAAAGAGTATTAACAAAATAACACCTAAGGGAATAAAACTAAGGCTATAAAATGTTATAGACTAACCTGATTGGGTTATTGCAGATTTAAGCGCATTTATACTAGTGGCTTACTGGATCCCTATTCTAGCTACGCTAGCTATAAGCTAGGTAAAAGAATATGCATTAATTAGATTAACAAGTTCTAATTAATTAACCTCTATATTAGTTAATTGCACGCTAGGGTGGGTGCGCAGTCTGCAGCCTTACTAAGGTTAGGTCAAAGACCTAGACTATAACATAAAATCGCTTTTTGATCTCTTTTTACTAATAGCATTCTATATAAGAATATATAGCTATAAATAACCCCCTTATTGTAAATATCTATAACTATCTTATAAGTAAGGTAGTATGGTATAGGATTTTAAGCTATTAAATTTGTAACAAGAGAAAGCTATTATTAATATAAATAAGATAGGAAATATATTATATCTATAAGGTTAATAGTATAGTAAAAATATATAACTTGTTATTAGAGTTACTCTTTATTATATAGTATTTAAGAATATATTATTCTTCTTCTAAAGAAAGAAAAGGGAGGGTAATATAGTAGTAGTAAATATTTAATAACTAGTTTTATATTAGTAATAAGGGGCCTGAAAGGGTACAAACAAATAACCTTAGTATATATTATAGAATATAGGAGTTAGAAAAGGAAAAGGGCTGGAATTTTGATAAAAAGTATAATAAGGCTTAATAAAATAATAATAAATTAATAATAAGCTTACTAAGGTAGGTATAATAGAGTCAATATTCAGTCTCTATAATTAAAAGAATAAAATAAAAGGAGTTAGCTAGATTTTTAGTAAACGAAAGTTAAAACTATAGTAAGCAGTAGCTTTTTATATCTAAAATACTAAAGTAAGTAATTTAGAGAATTACTTTAGTAATTATTATAGTATAGCTATATATATATATCTGCTATAGCTAGGCTAGGGCGCTAAATTAAGTAATTTAGAAGATTATACTATAGTAATACTATTAATTATTGTTATGGACTAACCCGATTGGGTCATCGCGGATGTCAGCGCAGTCATACTGGTCTCCCGGATCCTCTTGCCAGCTGCGCCAGCCACAAGCTAGGTCAAAAGGATACGCATTGATTAGGTTGGCAAGGTCTAATTAATTGACATCTATATTGGTCAGTCGCACGCTAGGGTGGGTGCCAGCTGGCGTGGTCCGTCCGCACACAGCCTAAGGTTTGGTCAAAGACCTAAACTATAACAATTATATATATATTCATATATATATATATTATTTTAGTATAATAAATAGTTTATACTTATTAAATAGCTTAGGTATTTTATTTTTATAGGCAGGCCCTACCTCTATTGTATATACCCTACTTATACTAAGAAGTAATACTAAAATAGCTATAAAAAGTGGGGCTCTATAATAGATTTAAGCTTTTAGCTTAGATTTTTATTGAAGGTATAGTAGAGCTAGGAAGGGGGTAAGACACTAGCTATTAGGGCTAGCTCCACCTATAAGACTATAATAGTTAGAAGGCAAAGGGTAATATTATAATTCCTTCCCTTTTAGCTTATAGTTAATAATAATACTATTAACACTAGAACGCAGATGCCTTCTAGGTCAGTCTATAACAAGAGTAATGAAATACAACGAGGTACCCTATACTATTAATTTTATAGCCTAAATCTTTAAGGCTCTAAGGGTTCCTTAGAGTCCTTTAATGCTTTATTTAATAACCTACTAGCTAAGTTAAATTTAGTAAGTGTTTTTATAAAGTCTATAGATAAAGCAAACTAGTATTTCTACCTTTTCTCATTAGGTAAAAAGGTAAAAATTTTTTATAATAATATTTAGGGCGTTAGAGAACTCTATAGGGGTACAAAATTTATAATACTAAACTTACTAAAAGAGCAAAGAGATTAGAGCTCTTTAGTAGCTAAAGCTCTATGTTACAGGGCTACTACCCAAAAAAATTCCTCACAGAGGCACTAAAGAAAATAAATCCTCTAAGAACCCTTCTAAAAATAAAGAAAAAGAGAATTCATATTTAATAAGCACTCTCTCTAAAGCCTAGCTTATAGCTTTTTAAGAGATTATAGCTTAGCCTTAGCATTTTATTAATTTTTTATTAAATAGCTAATTTAAAAATATTATAATATTTTATAGTAGCTTATATAGAGATGTAATATAAAAATAAAATAGAATTATTATAATTTAATTTAATTAATAACCTTAAAGGGGTTTATAATACCCTTTATTATAACCTTTTAGAATTATTAAATAAAGAGAGTAAAATTCTTTATAATTAAGACTTTTTTAGTAGTAATAAGTATATTAAAAAGGAATTTATATTAGTATAGTTTCATTATAGTAATAAAGTTAAAAAATATATTATTATAGCTAATAATAGTAAATTGTAGTATAAAATACGAAGAAAAAGCTAGGTAGTAGGGTAGTTAGGTATCCCGGAAGAATATAGTTGTCCCCGATTTTTGTGGTCTACTTACCCTTGCCACGCCTCACCTAAAGGTAGTGCTTATCACTTAAACAGGCACATTACTTAAATAGGTAAAAATAATGTTTTAAATTTATAGTAATTTTAATTAAATAGCTAAAAATAAGTAAAAATAAGTTTAAAATAGTAAAGTTTTAGTTTAATTTTTGAAAAACTATATAATTAAAAAAATCTTTATATAAATATAAATCTTTATTAATAAGTTTAAATTTTTAAATTTATTATCTTTAAATAATTATATTTAATTAATAAAGATAACTATAAAATAGCTTATTTTTTCATTATTTATAACTTAATTCTATACTTAGTATTATTTTAAACTATATTATTATCTTAATTATTTATTATAGTAATTATTAATTATAATAAAGTTTTAAATAAATTAAATTTTTTTATAAAGGTTTATTTTATAGAATATTAATATTATAAAATATATTTTTATTAAGAAATATTATAAATAAATCTTATAAGCTTATATATTAATTTATATATATATACCTTTATTTTTTAAGCTAATATAAATTAAAGTTATTCTTAAAATTTTAATATATCATATAATAATATATTATTTAATAGTTTATATAATAAAAATAGAAATATACTTAAAATATATTCTATAGTTTATAAATAAAGCTATATTTTAAGGAAGAAAAAATACTTAATATATATAATTTAATAATCTTAAAAAATGTTTTAAAAATATAAGTATTTATT
The DNA here is from genome assembly GCA_000223055.1 of Claviceps fusiformis PRL 1980. Lineage (NCBI taxonomy): Eukaryota > Fungi > Ascomycota > Sordariomycetes > Hypocreales > Clavicipitaceae > Claviceps > Claviceps fusiformis. Next base: position 23,780 of record AFRA01000352.1, read on the forward strand.
AAAAAAATAATATTTAATTATTATAAATAATATATAAATTAATATATTTAAAAAAACTATATATTATAATAAAGTATAGCTTATAGTATTTTATTCTTTAAAGCCTAGTATTATAGCATTTATTTTAGATTTAATATAGAATTAAACACAATTTCTACCCATTTAAGTGATGTACCTGTTTAAGTAATAAGCCCCACCTTTAGGTGGGGCGTGGCACGGGTAGTGGAACACTAAGTAGGGCCACAGATAACATAAGGGTTGTTTAACTAGCTCACCTGAGAGTTGCTCCACTCTAACTGCGCGCGCACGTGACTAACTCTTAGGTGAGCTCGCTGCCGTACCCCATATACTAGCTAAACTCTATCTCTACCTTTAAAATCTTAAGTTAAAATTGCTAAATAATTAATTAATAATTTATTATACTCTATACTAAGGGCAGCACTCTTAGAAAGTTATAAAACAAAGGGGGGTGCATATATAGTTGCATGCACGCAATCGCACGCACGCAATTGCACGCACGCAGTCAGGCGCGCAGCGTCTAATCGATTATTAATTGATTATTAATTGATTAGAGCTCACCTGAGAGTTGGTCATGTGCCCCGCGCAAAACGCTCCACTCATGCGTGCGTGGAATCCTTAGCTGACCGCTATCGACATTGGTGGATACACATCCAGCATCACGTGACAGCGACTCGAGGATCTTCTAACCACGGAAAAATCCAGTTACGCCGCGTGTAGACTTCTGGATATGCTGTAAAGGTATACGTCGTTATGAACATACCAGGAGCAGCCAGATGGCTCAATCGCCATCTTTTGCTGGGTCCGGGGTGGCAAGCCCCCCGATGCAGCAGACTTGACCGGTGTATGAGCTTGGACTATTCAAGAATCTTGGCCCAAAGCCAGGTGCGCTACGCAACAGGCGCCTCAGAACCGTGAGATGACACTTGGACTGAGAGCAGAATAAGCTTGTTACTCGTTGCTAACTTACTCTTTCATAGCCCAACTACGCACCAGGATGATGTTGCAGCCTCTGGCTCCAAATCTATCGATTCTAACATAGCACCCGACGAAGCCCGTCGGTTATCCAGGGTTCGAAATATTGGCATTGCAGTGAGATAATTCCCTTTTACAAATGAAAATGCTTCAGGTTGACGACTGACCCGCCGTAGGCACACATTGATAGTGGCAAGACAACTGTGACGGAACGCGTGCTTTTCTACACTGGCCGAATCAAGGCAATACACGAAGTAAGAGGCAAAGACGCCGTCGGTGCAAAGATGGATTCTATGGAACTGGAAAGGGAGAAGGGTATCACCATTCAATCTGCGGCTACCTTCTGTGACTGGAAAAAGATAAATAATGCGGTGGAAGAGACCTATCACCTCAACTTGATTGACACACCAGGTCATATTGACTTTACGATTGAGGTAGAACGAGCTCTCCGTGTTCTCGATGGTGCTGTAATGATCATATGCGCCGTGAGCGGAGTCCAATCACAAACGACAACCGTGGATCGTCAAATGAAGCGATACAATGTTCCTCGAATTTCTTTTGTCAACAAAATGGACCGTATGGGTGCAAATCCCTGGAAAGCTGTGGAGCAAATTAACACCAAACTCAAAATGCCTGCAGCTGCTATTCAGATTCCAATTGGATCCGAAGACGAGTTCGAGGGCGTTGTTGATCTAATCGAGATGAAGGCTTTGTACTTCGAGGGACCCAGAGGAACCAAAGTCAGAGTGACGGAGGCAATTCCAGCTAACCTTCAACATCTCGCGATAGAGAAACGTCAGGCACTCATTGAAAAGTTGGCTGACGTTGACGACGAGATTGGCGAGATTTTTCTAGAAGAGCAGGAGCCGACGAAAGACCAAATCAAAGCTGCTATCCGACGTGCTACTATCGCACGCAGCTTCTCACCTGTTCTCATGGGCTCTGCTCTAGCTGACACAGGAATTCAGCCTATGCTCGATGCTGTCTGCGACTACTTACCAAATCCGTCACAGATCACAAACACGGCTCTTGATAAGTCCAAAGACGAGTTGCAAGTCAATTTAGTTCCATATAACTCTTTACCTTTTGTCGGATTAGCCTTTAAGCTAGAGGAGAACAACTATGGGCAACTCACATACATCCGCGTTTATCAGGGCACACTCACTAAAGGAAGCTACCTATTTAACTCCAGAACAGATAAAAAAGTTCGTATACCGAGGATTGTTCGCATGCATTCGAACGAAATGGAAGATGTTTCTGAGGTTGGTGCTGGAGAGATCTGCGCAGTGTTCGGCGTTGATTGTGCATCGGGCGATACTTTTACCGATGGAGGACTGCCGTATACCATGTCCTCAATGTTTGTGCCAGATGCTGTCATGTCACTTTCCATCAGACCGAAGCGCACTGCAGACGCGGATAATTTCAGCAAAGCCATGAACAGATTCCAGCGAGAAGACCCGACGTTCCGGGTCCATGTGGATCCTGAGAGCGAAGAGACGATTATTTCTGGCATGGGTGAATTGCATCTGGAAGTATACGTCGAGCGTTTGAAACGGGAGTACAAGACAGACTGCGTAACTGGCCAGCCGAGAGTTGCCTACCGAGAGACCATTTCCCAACGAGCTGACTTCGACTATCTCCTCCGCCGTCAAAGCGGAGGTCCTGGTGACTTTGCGCGAGTTGCTGGATGGATCGAACCCAACGAAAGCGCAGAAGACAATCACTATGAAAGCCAGGTCGTAGGCGGACACATTCCCGACAAATTCCTGACTGCTTGCGCTAAGGGCTTCGAATCGACATGCGAAAAGGGTCCGCTATTAGGCCACAGAGTCATAGGCACAAAAATGGTCATTAACGACGGTGCCACTCATGTTACTGACTCGTCGGATTATGCCTTCAGTCTGGCCACCCAGATGGCATTCCGGAAGGCATTCCCCGCTGCAGGTGGCCAGGTATTGGAGCCACTGATGAAGACAACTATCACTGCTCCAAACGAATTTCAAGGCAATATACTCATGCTCATGAACAAGCGGAATGCGACTATCCACGACACCGAAATAGGCAGCGAAGATTTTACTTTGATTTGTGACTGTAGTCTCAATGCCATGTTCGGCTTCAGTTCTCAATTAAGAGCCGCAACACAGGGTAAGGGAGAATTCAGCATGGAGTTCAGTCACTATGCTCCCGCACCACCTCACTTGCAGTAAGTGTCATGATAAACCGCACTCTTCAATGCAATATGTTGACCAGCGTATAGGAGGGAGCTCATAGCGAAGTATGAGTCAGAACTCGAAACAAAAAGAACGAAGTAACACAAAATCCAATAGCACGATCCCCACTACACCACCGCTTGTTTCTGTACGATGAAATATAGAGTAGAACTTCTTTTCAAAAATCGGCCACAGAGTATATGTCCACATCTGTTTTCGTCTCGAACATATTGGAAAGTCATGTTGCTAGAGTGGTCAGATGCTGCTGGTACATATCATCGCCCCTTTGCCTTGCATATCGAGATTGTTTCCACTTGAGACATGTTGCGCGTCATTGCACGATCGAGTGAAACCGTTAGTTATCATATGCGCTACGACAGAGGCTGTCAGTGAATCATGTGTGGCCGACAAGAACATGGCAGAAGTTCAAGTTGTCTTTTATTTTGTCCACATATTACGTTAAAATAACCCAATTACTGAAATTTTGTGAGATAGTCAATAACAATGCATATATTCTAACTCTCTTTAATATTATTCAAAATTTGCCATGAAACTACTGCGTTGAGGCAAGTGTCCATTGTACCGCAAGGACAACTGAGGGGTCTGATATCTTTACAGGTTCTTGAGGATATCTTCGACGACCTCCTCTGTTGTAGCAGAGCCGCCCAAGTCTGGGCTTAGAAGCTTGCCATCTTCAAGATTGGCATCGACTGCAGCATAGATCTTGGCAGCTGCGGCGGGTTCGTCAAGGAACTCCAGCATGAGAGCTGTGCTCCTCAGGGTAGCGATGGGATTTGCTATTCCTTTGCCCATGATATCTGGTGCGCTGCCATGGCAGGGTTCGCCAATTACGAATTTTTTGCCAACATTTGCGCTGGGGACAAGTCCAAGACTACCAACCAAAGCTGCAGCACCATCCGACAAGATATCCCCGTATAGATTAGGGGCAACGATGACGTCGTAGTCCTCTGGTTGGCGGAACAGCTTGTAGACCATGGAGTCAACGATCTGCTCCGCAACATTCACTCCGGCGTATCTTGCGTCAGAGAGCGCGTGTCTCGATGCTTCACGAAACAGACCGTCCGTTTGAGATAAGACATTAGATTTGTGTGTAATAGTAACTGTGGGCTGTTTGTGGATACTCGGAGTTCCTGACTGCCGAAGTTGGTGACGACGATTGGCGATATCTCCAGCCATAGCTGCGATGCGGAACGAGGCTTTTTCAGATATTCTTTTAATGGCTTCTGCCACCTTGCCATCTGGGCCCTCGATCGTCGTCTCTTCTTTGACATACAAGTCTTCAGTGTTTTCGCGAACAATAACCATGTCAAGAGGCCTTGGTGCGTTTATTGTTGTCTTAACTGGACGAACATTGGCATAGAGATCCAGGCGTTTGCGAAGTGCAACGATTGGCGACGAGTAGCCTTTAACAGCGTGGGTAGGAGAGCTTACGGCTCCAAAGAGAGCGCCATCGCAATAGTTTCGAAGAACTTCCACGGTGTCACTGGGCAAAGCATTGCCGGTTTGTTCGAATGCCTCGAAACCCGCCTTGAGGTTGACGAAGTCGAATTTCAGTTTGAGGTAGCTCGGCAAAGCTTCTAGGACACGGCGACCAGCTGGAATCACTTCTTTTCCAATACCATCGCCTGGTATTAGACCTGCAAAAAGAAATTATCAGTATCCCGGTACAACACGAATCATCTTATCTGTGTTCCTTTTTAAAACAATGGAGCTTAATCGCTTGTGATCCTTGGCTAGAAAGGAGCGTGGTTAACGTACCAATTCTCAAAGTGCGAACGGACATAATTGCGACAATTATATGCGACGATTTTCGTTGCTAATAGGGAGTTTGCATAGGCACAGGCAACGCTTGGGAAATAATGCCGGGATATAGGTATTGTCAGCTGGCGGAAGCTGAACGGAGAATCGGAGGTTGAAGGTCCTTGTCAAACAAGAGTAACCGTAGACCCACTTAGTATTTTCCAGTAAGTAGACCGTAAAAATCGGGATACCCGTAGACGAGCGAGGCTACAGACAACCTAAGGATTGTTTGACTAGCTCACCTGAGAGTTGCTCCACTCTACCTGCGCGGGCACGTGACTAACTCTCCAGTGAGCTCTCTAATCTACACGCATAAGTACGTAACTAACTCTTAGGTAAGCTCTAGTTAATTAAATACTATTTATATATATAATCTATTATATTACTTTAACAAAACATTTTGTAAATTTGCCTACACTATAGTAATAATATTAAACTAACTCTAAATCTTTTAAAAAGTATAAAAAAAACAACTATATTTATTTACTTTTATTTTTAGTAAAATTTTAATATTAAAGTATAAATATAATAAATAAAGTAATATTAATAAATATTAATAATAAAAGTTATAGCTCTATATTAATGATATTTTAAATTACTTTTATATTATTATACCCCATAGCACAGTGGTTAAGCGTTATAGAAAACCTTATTACTTTTCTTATATAAGTAAGAATTATAGGGGGGTTATAGGTTTAATCCCTATATAAAGTATAGTTTTTTTTAAGTATAATAAGAGCTATATATTAAAGAAAAAACTAAACTCTAATTAGCTAAAAAAGTAAAGAGGCTTTTTTAGCTAATTAGTAGCTTAGTAAGTAATGACTAAAAGTAAGTTTAGTTCCCCCACTTATCCTAGCTTACTAAGCAGCGTAGATTAGCTACTTCTATATTATATAAATAGGTAAAAATACCCCTTAGCTCTTTAGGTGCTAAGCTAGTTATAGCTATAATTACTAGGATTAATAGGTATAGGGTAACTAAGGTTATTAAGCAGGAATAATAAAGGAAAAAAAAAGACATAGAGTAACTAGGGTATAATTATTTTACTAGCTTTTTATAAAAGTAAATCAGACTTAGAATTCTAGAATTCTAAAAAGTAGAAAAAAAAATCATATATTTAGTTAGGTTTTTTATCCTATTAGGTAACTACTAATTAGTAATATTATATAAGTAATTATATAATTACCTAATTAGTATCCTAATAACGGTTTTCCTATAACTAAATAAAAAAAATAAAAAGCAGAGGTTCTAGAAATAGTTAAGCATAAATTGCTAAAGCTAGCTAGCGTATAAATATAAAATAGAATAAGTAGTTTTATATTACTACTCTAACTAAATATATTAATAGCCTTTAATACTATTTACTATAAAAGGCTATTTTATACCCTTATAGTAGCTAACTTTTTTTTTTTAATAATAAGTTTACTAGCCCCTTACTTATAACTATAAAGGTATTATAAGGGTTACTAATTCTTTTATTTTTTTTCTACTTTATATTACTTTATTATATACTAAGCTTTAAATAGTATAATTTATACTTATTATAGGCTTTTCTAATAATATAAATATATTTATATATAAATATATAATAAAGAAAATAAAAAAATTACTTTAAAGCTATATTAATAATTTATTAAAAGTAGGTTTTAAAATTAAGTGTTAAGTTTAACCTAAGAAAGAGTAAACTTATATACTTTATTAAGTAATATATTATTATTATAATATTAGTTTAGCTTAATATTAATATAATATAACTAATTTAATTTACTTACTTTTTTAAATTCAAATTTACTATAAGCTTTATTAAAAAGTATACTAAAGTTAAGTTAAGTTAAAATTAATATAATAATAAATTATACTTATATTATTAATAGCTTTAACTTAAAAATACTTATTATATAATATATAGCTTTAATAAATATAAGTTATTTAAAGTCTTATTATATATAATATAAAATTATACTATATTTTTATTATTATTAGTAATAAAGTATAAAGTATAGCTAAAGTATTTATTTTTAAATAAATTAAATACTTAAAAATAATAATTAATACGTTTAAAGCTATATTATATACTTTAATTAAAATTAAAGTAACTATAATATTAATTAACTTTTACTTTAGCTACTATTTACTATACTTTTATTAATAAATAAAAGCTAATAAAATAATTAAATAAAACTATAGTATTTATATTATAATAATAGCTTAATTTAAATATAAATTAATTTATTAAAAGTATAACTAATTATTATATTAAAATAATTACTTAAACTATATATTATTTTTAAACTAACTTTATAATTACTTAATAAAAC
>AFRA01000353.1:0-31100 GCA_000223055.1 Claviceps fusiformis PRL 1980
AAGGAAAAAGGTAAGCTTATAGTAGCCTACCTATAAAGCTAAGGAATTAAAAAGAAAAGAAATAAGCTATATAGTTTATATATAGCTAGGTTATAGCCTAACCTATAGAAGTTATACTAATAATAAAAGAAAATATAGGTAAGTAAAATTAGCATAATATTCTATATTTCTTATAAACCTATTATACCCCCTAGGGTTTACCCCTAGTATACTACTATATCCTACACTATTACTACTTATTTCTATTGCTTATAAATATATTACTATTACTAATAGCCTCCTCCTTACTAATAGCCTTATTAGCTATAGGGTTATTAAGGTCTATAGTATAGTTCTAGTATACTATTATAAAGTAGATATTGCTAGCTAAGGTATATTAAACTATAGGGTTAACTAGGATTCTTTTAAAAATCTCCTATCTTTAGTAGTTAGCTATAGCGTTAAGGGTATAGATATTAAGGGTTATAACTATAGCCTTAGCTTCCTTTTAATATTAAGTAAAACCTACTTTATTATAGAAATATATTATATTAAAGTTAAGTTCCTACTTAGTCTTATTAGTACCTATACTATATTAATCCTTTTAGGTATTATTAATATATATATTATAGCTTATTTTATTAGCTAGTGTTTAAATATAGGTAGTAAGTATTTAGATTTTCTCTACGCTAATGTAAAGAACCTTATAGTGTATATTAACTAGATATAAATAATACTTAATAAAGATACTAGCTTAGTCTCCTACTAGTTTATAATAAGTAATAGAAATATAGCTAGTGCTAGTATAGTTATAGGCCTTAGTAAGATAAATAAAGAAATTAATAAGCTACTAAGCTTAAGGGATTTTAAAAAGGATAATCCTATTATAAAGGTTTATTATATTCTTAATACCGCTCTTAGTATAAGCTTAAAGGTCTTACTTAGTAAAAGTTTTATTAATATAAATAGTAATAGTTAGAGAGAGCTAAATAAAAGTATTTATACTTAGTTCTATAATATAGTAAGTAAAAGCTATATTTATCTCTAGTAAGCTACTACTTACTAAAAGGCAGTGTAATCTATAAATCTTATAAAGTAGAAATATTTTATAGAAACCCTCTTTAATAAAGTCCTTAGTAGTTATAATATAATATAATTTAAAGATAGAAGGTTTTCTTATTTATTATATACTACCTATAGTGTTAGTGCTATAGCAAGCCTTAAAACATATATTACCTAGTTTAGTAAAAAGATTAAGTATCTCCTTATAATCTTAGTTAATCTCCCTTTTAGTTAAAAAGGTCTTCTAAGGTAGAGTTAGTATTATATAGCTAGTTATAATAGTTTCTATATTAAAATTAAGGAAACTTTATATAGCTATATAGGGAAATAAAGGTTTTATATAAAAAAGTAGCTACTAAAGGGATAGTAAAGGGTATAGCTAAGTATAAGAGAAATACTAATAATAATAATAAAGAAAAGGGTAGGAGTAGCCTATAATAAGAAAGCAATAATATTATTAATTAAGAAGGGGTTATAAGGGAATTGTAATAAGGTAATGTTTTTATGCTTAGTAGTGTGCCTAGGTATCTAGGCTATAGCCTTAGCTAAGTAAATAAAGAACTAGGATATTATAGTATTCTATAACCTAAAGCAGGCGCTAGTATTAGTAATGCTTTTTATATAATAAAAACGTAGTTTTTATAGCTTAAAGTTAAGAGTATCTATATATTTTATTCACCCTAATGTTAACTAATTATAGGTAGGATCCTATAGGGATTCTATATTTCTAACTATAGAAGTTATAAAATTAACCTATCTTACTAAACTATTATATTTCCTACTAACTCTAGCCCCTTAAGGCAGAAAGTAACGTAGAATATTTAAAATTATTTATACTTATATAACTACTAGAATTTCTATAGCAGAACGCTACTAAAATAATAGTATAAGAAATAATAGAAATACTAGAATATCCTACTAAATAGATTGCTAGAATCCTCCTTTTATAGTATAGTTATTAAATTACTTACATTAGCTAGCTAGCGCTTACTATATATAGAATACCTTAACTAGGAAGTTAAGGTATTAACCTTATTACGCTTATTAGAATATATTATAGCGGATAACCTAGGGGTGCCTGTAAGGGGCGCTGCTAAGGTCTTAATAGTTTGTATCTTAGCCTTAATAGCCTTTATATTAGTTTAGAGTGATTTAATAGAGGTTTTAATAGCGGAGATTAAGGTAGCTATAGTAGATTTATATTTCTTTAATGTAATAAGGTAGGATTCTATATTCTTTATAGCCTTTGCTATAGGTATGGATTTAGTAGCCTCCTTAATTTTAGCATTAACTATCCCTAGGGTTTTAGTCTTTATAATATTATAGATATCTATAAGGCCTTTAATACTATTATAGTATATTTTAAACAGTTTACTATAGTTTATTGTAGTGGACTTAAGAGCTTCCACAGCTATCTCTAATGCTATAATGTATGTAAGGACTTTATTCTATATATTTAATAACTGCTTAGCTATAATAGTAGCCTTATAAGCACTTAGCTTAAGGATCTCTATAAGGTAGGACTTACTAACTATTACTAAAAGGCTACTAAGGGTTCTATTTAGGTAGCTAAAGGCATTGCTTATGCGTTTAGTAATAATAATAGCCTTAGCTAAAAGCTAGGAGGTTTAGTAATAGTTTTTATAGCTACCCCTATTCTCTTAAATAAAAATAGCTATTTAAAGGGAGTTATAAGCAGTATAAATTACTAAGAGTTTTAATTTACCTTTAGCTTAAGCTTTATTACCCTTTATAGTAGCTACTATAGCCTTATTGCTTTAAGTATTAAGTCCCTTAAAAATATTAATATAGTAAGCTACTACTTTTAAGTATAGCTTATAAAGGGGATTATTTTTCTTAATACTAAATCTATCCTAGCTAATTCTAGCTCTAGCCTTAGCGAATTCTATACTATAAATATAAAGTATATCTTTAAGGGCCTAATCCTTCTTCTTAAGTCCTTATTTATTAGTATATTACTACTTTATATAGTCCTTCTTTATATTAACTATAGCTATAAAGTTAATATTATTTAATTTATTATAGGGTTTATATGCTTTACTATTAGCCTTTTTAAACTAGTAGAGATACTAGTATATTAAGGTGTTAGCAATATGCCTTACTATATCCCTAGTAGTGGTTAATAGTTTACTAGTTATATTTATTAAGGATTAGCCTATTAGGGCTTAAGCTTTAATGCTTTTAGCATTACTTATTCTTTAGTTATTTATATTATTTATATTAGAAACATCCTTATCCTTATTAGGGTTAACTATAGTGGTTTAGGGAGTAATGTAGAGTGTGCTTATATTATTACTATATTTATTATAGGACTTACTATTCTAAGTAGCATAAGCGTCTCCTAGCTAGCTAATTAAGATACTAGTCTCCTAAAGATAGGGGTTAAATATAAGTCTTAGTAGGTTAGCTAGGTTAATATTATAGAAATTTATATTATTCTTAAGTTTAGAGGCTAATTTCTTTAGGAGGCTTATAGGAAGCTACTAGTAAGGATAGGGCTTAATAAGGGCTTAAATATATAAGGATAGGGAAAAATATAGGAGTTTACTATATATATCTTATTAATACTTTTCCTAGCTTAACTTCTACTAGGGTTTAGTATAGTAATTAGTAAAACTAGTGCTAATAACCTTTAGCTAATAGATTTAATATACTATAGAAAGGCTTAGGGAGGTTTAAGGTTTAAGCAGTGTATCTATATAAGCTAATAAAAGCTATAGATTAACCTAACTAACTAATATAAGGAAAGAAGGTAGTAGTATGTGAATTTTTAAAGAAAAAGGGATAAAAGAGTAAAGAAAAAAAGGTAAAGAAAGAAGGTAAATAAGTATAGGAAATAAAGGATTTTATATACCTTAATAGGGCTTTTATAGAAATAAGCTTAAGGTAAGCTCTTATAGTATACTAAGAGTTAGGAAATAATTAATATTTTCTACTAATAAGAAATTCCCTATATATATTTATAAAATTAAACGCTAGGCTAGTATAACTTAAAATGTTTATTAATTAGGAGGCACTATAAGATCTTTTTTATAGTATTCCTTATCCTAATTAATAGTATTTATAGTAAGGTACTTATTAATTATTTCTATAGTATTAATATATATATCTTCCTTAGAAATCTATTAATTATCTTTAGTAGAGTATCCTTTTTAGTAAATTAAGAAATTAATATAAGGCTTTCTACCCTTCTTTTAAAAAAATTATATATAATATTTCTAAATCTTTTTAATTTCTTAATAATTTACTTTTTTTAATTTAGTTAAGTTTATTAATAATAGTATAGGCTTAACTTTTCTAAAAGGGTCTTTACCTTACTATAGTTTCTAGATATAAGCTATAGAAACTACTAAATAGACCCTTAAAGTTAGTAGGAAATTAAGATAGAAAGAGAGAGGAGAGATTTACTTTAAAACCCTATATAGTTTAGTATACTAGGAAGACTATTTCTTCTTAGGCTTACTTAGGAGCTTATATCCTAAGTGTAGCCTAAGGTATACTATATTCTCTATATTAATATCTATTAAATTATACTAAGAGTTATATTTAATTTTTATAAGTATAGCTATTGTTATAATAGTATACTTAGCTTCTCTTTAATATAACTTTTAAAGCACTAATAGGTTAGTGTCTTTAGGGTCTATAATAGATTTATTTAGATCTAAAAGAAGGTTTACTACTATAAGTAGCTTATAACTAAGCATAAGTTTATTAGGCAATTAGTTAATTAAGGCTACGGCTATATTATTAAGGTAGTGTTAAAGCGCTAGAAGTATTAAGGGCTAGGGGACATCTAGGTTAGTTATAGTGTGATATTACACTATAATAATTATAGTCTAATTTTTATACTTAGCTATACTATTAGTTTATAGGTAATATGCTACTACTATAAGGAATTTTACTCCTAGCTTATAAAAAAGTATAGTTTAAAGGTTAAAGATAAACTTAGGGTCCTTATTACTAATAATTTCTTATAATAGTTATTAGTTAGTAAGGTAAAGTCTCTTTAATAAAAGTTTAGCCTAAATTTCTATTAAATACTCCTTATAGCTTAAAATAAGAATTATTTTCTTACTAAAAAGGCAGTTAACTAGGCAAAGCAAGTTATAAGTAGTGAATCCTTCTACTGCCTATATTGTATTTTCCAAGCTAACTTCTAGTATATTTATAATAAAATCTAATAAAATACTATAGAAAGGCATAGGCTTTGTTTAAAGGGGTCTTATTTCCCCTAAGGCTTAAGATTAAAGAACTGCATTTTCTCTACAGACATTACAGTGCGCTACATAGGTGCGTATCTAGCTGCTTATATATAGAAAGTAAACTATAGAAAGCTCTTTAGCTATCCTCCCTATTCTAAAATAATAAGTGTTATTATAAGTTAACTAAAGGAGGGCCTTTATATAGTTTTAAGGGATATAGAGTTAGCATAATTCTTCTAAATTATAGTAATAAAGGAGCTTATTATCTTAAAGGTCCTAGCTATATAGGGGAATTTATAGTTAGTTCTAATTAGCTTAGCATTGCCTCTCCCTATATATAGTAATACCCTTAATAATCTAGCTATACTTTATATTATACTAATACCCTATTATTATAGAATTCTTTAAATCCTTATCTATAATAGTAAAGGCTATAGATTCCTCTCTAAAATACATATAAGCATTAAGTTTATTAAAGCTACTATAATTAGCTACTTCCCTATAGCTAACATTAACTAGTAAATAAGAGAGTACATTAGGTACTATATTTAAAGTACTAAGGATATAGATAACATAGATTTTAAATTATAAGAAATAATTAGTAACTTTAGTAAGCTTAAGGTTAGCTTTATTAAGATTTATTATTATAAGAGAGGTATACTTAATAATTCCCTTTGCTAGTAAGTAATTAGTAATAATATTTATAGCTAATATATTAAATTAGGCTATTTTCCTTAGTTTCCTTATCCCCTATATAATTATAGCTACCTCCGCCTCTATTAAGCTATATCTCTTCTTAATAGCTAAGGTTAGCTAAAAGAGAAATAAGATAGGGTATAGTTTATTACTACTAATATTCTTCCTAGGAATACTAGTGCTATCCTAATTAATTACTAATTAGAAAGTATATAAGCTAAAACCCTCCTTATATATATTAACCTTAAAGAAAAGGGGCCTTTTAAGGTTATAGTGCTAAAGTAGAATCTTAGTATATAAGAGTTCCTAAATCGCTTTAAAAAATATAATTTCCTACTTTAAGGGCGTGAAACTTACCTACTAAGCTACACGTTTCTATGCTTATTTAGATAACCTAATAGGGAGTTTATTTTTCTTATAAAGGTTTTAAAATATTTTAGTCTTTCTATTTTATAGGGGTTTAATATATAAATTAAACTAAGGGACCCCTATATAAAGAAAACTAGCTATTTTAATAAAGGTTTTGAAACTTAAGAGCGTAGTAGGCATCTAGAGGTTCTTAAATACTTTAATATAGTTACTAGTATTAGTAATACCCTCTATATTTATAATAAAACCTAAGAGCTAAATTAATAAATAGCTAATAAATAACTTCTTAGCTACTATATATAAGTAGCATTTCTTAAGGATTTTAAATATAATCTTAAGGTAGGCTAGGTGCTTTTTAAGGGTATTAGAGAAAATTATAATATTATTAATATATACTTATATAAAGGCTTAGTGCTTATAGAATTATTTATCTATAAAGCACTAAGCATACACTAGGGAATTCTTATATCCTTATATTATAATATAGGATACCTTAATTCCTCTCTTAGAGATAATTACTATTTTATTACAGTGCTTACGCTATACTAAGAGCTAGTTAAAGAAACTAGAGGCATTTAAAAGGGATATCTAATACTTTCCATGGGTATCCTCTATAATGTCCCCTTAGTTAGGCAAAGGGTATATATCTAGAATAGTAATACTATTTATAAGCCTTATATTAATTACTACTCTTCCTTTATATTCTTTTCTAGTGTTATACTATATAAGGAAACCTAGGCATAGGTATAGTGCCTTTTCTCCTACCCTAAGGTAAAATACCTTACTAGCTTTATACTTTTTATTAAAGATTTTATAAAACTTCTTAAAATTCTTCCTACTTAGGTAGTATATTTATAAGGGTTTTAGCTAATTTTACTAACTATTAATAAAATCAATATATATTTATTCCTTCTTAGGCATTAGCACTACCCTTTAGTTATAGTAAATATTATATATATTAGTAAGTTTAATAAGTTTTTCTACAGCTGCTAGGTTAAGATTTATAATTTTAATGCTAAATTTATTTATAATAAATAAAATATTATTTAGGTATATAATACTGTATAAGGGGATGCCGCTATTAACCACCTTAGGGTTAAGGTTATTAGCTATATTCTTAGTATTTTTCTCTATTTTAGGGAAAAAGATATTCTTTAGCGTCACTAGCTCCTTATAGCTTAATAGGATATTAATATTATAACTATAGAAGGCAGAGAAATCCTTAATATTATTTATAGTAAAGTAAGAGTCTATAGAGTTTAAACCTTAAAGGTTTCCTAGTCTTTAGTTAGGCTTAATATAAATTAGAAGGTCTATAAAGTTATAGATTAGTAAGCATTTTACCTACCTATAATTTATAATACTATTAAAAATCTAGCGGTTCTTTAAGACAAAGTAATAAACGCCTATAGCCTTATACGTTATATAATCCTTCTAGAAAACTAGTATAAATTCTAAGCTATATAGTAGCATAGTGATATAGTGTATTGCAACAACCCTCCTAGTTAGGACTATGTTAGTAGGGTAGAAAATATAGCTAGGCATAGTTATATTATATATAGATTAGAAAACAACCCTAGGGTTAATAAAGTTGATTTTAATGCTGTAATTATGCATAAAATCTGTGCTAATTAATAATTTTAGTGTAAGCTTCTCTATTATATTAGTAGTTATAGTAAAGTGACTAAATACTAATTTTCCTTTAGCTTTACCCCTTATATAAAAGTTAAAGGTAGTGGTTTTTATAATATAAAAGGAGGAATTTATACTATTTATAGGTTTAGGCTTCTAGGTTCTCTATTAAATATTATAACTATCCTACTAGAGCCACTCCTTATTAACTAGTATTAATAAAGTCTTTATGTTAAGGTAGATTTTATAGTCCTGCCCTTAGTTATTAAAGTAAAGGTTTACTTTAAGATAAGTAGTTGCCTTTCTTTTCCTAGTGATTTCTAGCTAATGTAGCCTTACTACTGCTTTAATAACTTAGCTATTAGTTAGTCCTCTAAATACTATAATCTTTTTATAGTATATATTAAGGGGGAGTGTAGGCTCTTTAGTATAGAAAGTGTTTATAAAGTTAGATTTATTCTTATTTAAGTTGCTTTTAATAATGCCTTTCTTAACTATATAGTATTCTAAAGATATAAGGTAGGACTCCTTAGCTTTTATATTAGAGTTATTTACTATAACTATATAGTTTATACTATTACCCTCCTTAGGCGCCTATTTCTTATAAAATTATAGTTTATAACCTTTATAATTATACTAAGGGCGCTTAAAGGAGTTATAGTGTCTAGGCTTAGTTTCCTTCTATTGCCTAAAGGGGTCTGCCTCCTTAGCATTAAAAGTAGCTACTAGTGTATTCCCTTTAGGTTCCTTAGGGGACTACTATAGGGCCCCTTTATAACCCTTATAAAAGTAACTATAATTAGGTTAGAAAGGGTATAAGTAGCTTTAAGGCTAGTAGTTCCTACTATTATACCTATTACTAAAATTATAATATTATTTATAGCTTTATAAGTATTAGTAGTAACCACCCTATTAATATTAGGGCGGGCTATAACTACTACTATAATAGCTATTATAGTAAGGCAGCTTATTCTAATAAGCCTCTATAGTAAGGTAGGGGGTATTATTATCTATTAAATCTAGGTCCTTTATAAGGAGGTAAGTAAAGGCTTAAACCTTACTTCTTTCTATTCTATAGTAGGTTTTATTACTTAGGATAAAGTCCTTAAGGTTGTACCTCTTACCCTCTATTAGGTTAATATATACATTCTAGTGGTTAGATTCTACTAGTTAGGGGTAGATTTACTAAAGCTCTATATAAAGCTTATAGTAAAGATAGGTAAGAAGCTAAAGGTTAGTAGATTCTTTATTAGCCCTAGTATAGAAGAAAACCTTTGCTATAAAGTTCTATAAGGATATCTTAACTAATATATTATCCCTAGTGAATTTAGCTTAGTTAAGCTAGGTAATAGTGTCTTAAATTTTAATGCTAAATTCTTTCTTAACTATAGCGAATACTAACTTAAAATTACGGAATATTATAGCTCTTTCTATATTATTAAGATGCTAGCAATACTATATATAAGTAGCTCTATAGAAAAGATACTAAACTTAGTATATAATTTATTCTTAGTAGTTAGGGCTAGCATAGCTATAGTAATCCCTAACTGCTTAGATTTAGAGGTTTATATTTGTAAAGATAGTAGATTTACCTTTATATTTAATAGCCTTACTATTAATATTATTTAGATCTATTTTAGGGTTAAGGTATCTAATATTACTAAGTTTCTAGGAAAGTTTTACTAAATAGTTTATTATCTTTAGGGCTTAGGTAGCTAGATTATTATAGAGGTTTTTATCTTTAGGTTGCTATTCTATAGGTATAGATAATAGTCCCTAAGCATGCATAGCATTCCTAAGGGGCAGCTTATTATAAAGTAGAGAGTTATATAAAGTCTTATAGAACTCCCTATTAACTAGGTGCCCCTAAAGCTAAGAAGTCTTAGTATAAAGGGCATTAAGAGTTGCTGTATAGGCTAGTTATATTTATACACCTATTATTCTAAAAGATACTATAAGGCGTTGTGTATTTAAGGTTAGAACCTATTCTAAGGTTAATAGAGGGTGTTAGACTTGCTCTATAGTTTACTAGTAGGATTTAGCTAGTCTAGAAGCCTCTAGTGTAGCTATTATATAAATTACCACTTTATTAATTTCCTTTATACTGCTATAGTGGATTTTACTAAGGATACACTCTTACTAGTTATATATATTAGTAAGAAACTACTGGAATTTATTATATATATTAAGCTTATGCTATTATCCTTAGGATCCTATTGCCTATAGAGGAGGTATATATTCTTCCTAACTACTAAGTAAGTAGAAAATTGCCTTATTTTAGTTAATTCCTATAGGATTTAATAGGGTTCCTAAAGGGGGATTTAGTATACTAAAAGTTAGATAAGGGTGGATTCTTATTTCTAGGATAGTTTCTTAATAAGAGCTAGTGTTAATATAGTCCCCTTTCTATAAGAAAGCATAGTTTTCCTTAGTATAAAATAAAATATTTAGGGTCTCTAGCAGTCCTTTAATTCCTACGCTTACTGTGTCTTCTATTAACTTATCTTTAGGAATGTTATATATACCTATATTATAGGTATTTTCTATGCATTTTAGACTATTCTTTAGTGTTATAGTTTTGTTTTCTAATACTAGGTTTACTTATTTAAAGAGATATTCTAGCTTAGCTTTATAAATAATGCCTTTTATTAATTTTTACTTTATATTAACTATAGTAAAATCTATAGGGTTTTAGTGAATAGGTCTTTTAATAGCTAGGGGCTTTAGATAAATCTAGAGGTTACTATTAATATATTAATATTTAGTAAGAGTTTAAAGGTTTTTAATGTTTTTTTATAATAAAAGTAGTCTCTTTTTATTCTTAAGGTTAGGGAAGTCTTAGTAAAAAGCTTAAAAATAGTAGATTTACTATAGTTAGTTTTTAGTAATAGAGCTAGTAATTAGAGAATTTAGGCTAATAGGTAGACTTTACTAGTTTTCTCCTATTATTAATATAAGGTTTACAGTTTTTATTATTAGCTCTTATATAGTAAATAGGTATATAAAAGAAATAGTAATTACTACTACTTATTATGTGCTAGATGTTACATGTAAATAGGGGTACTTACATAAATAGGTGTAGTATGTTATAAAGTCATAAGAAGAAGGAACACTTAAGTCATAGGTAGGTAATTGAGTGTATGTATCGTTAAAGTTGTTCTTCTCTAGCTATGCGCAGCGGAACCCTCCTTTTGTGAGGTGGGTTCCGCCCCTGGGAACGGACCGTAACACTTATTTATATCTTTTAATTAAATAGTTTAATTATATTATATTAAGGTCTTTATTTTTTAAGCTATTATAATACCTTTTTCTAAATAACTATAATTTATATTCTTTCTTCTATAATATAATACCTCCTTAAGCTTATAGTAATATAAAAAACACTATAAGCTAATAGAAATAATAGTAATAGAAATAAAATAAAATAAAAACTTTTTAATTAAATAATTCTATAATATTTCTTAGCTTAAACTTATTCCCTTAGTCTTTTTTAATAACCCTAGTATTATTAAACTTCCCTATACTTTAAAATTACTATACGTTTTTTTTAATATAACTAGTTAACTATTAATTATATTATAATATTACTAAGCTTTTTTAGTATAAGAATCTATACTTTATTTATCCCCTTTAACTATACTTTATATTATAATTATAATTTCTTTCTAAGCTTTATAATAAACTAGCTTAAAAGGGATAATTAATAAATATATATTAAAAGTAAAGAAAAAAGCTAAAATATTATACTAAGGAATTTTCTTATTATATAGCTTTAGTAATAAACTTATTATAGTAGTATAGGTAGTAGGTTTAAAACTAATATTATTAGCTACTACTATTAGTATATAATACTTTAGGCTTTATTCTTTAGCCTTTAATTTATTAAATTAATTAAATTATAGCTATTTACTATAATTAATATTATATAGTTTTTAAAGTAGTATAGCTTTAATTATAGCCTTTTTTTAAAGGTACTAAGTAATATTATTATTTAGTTTTTATTAAGCTTTTATTATAAATTCCTTTTAATATTATTAATAAAGGGCCTTTTTTTCTTTATAAAGGCTATTAAAAAATAAAGTAAAAATTCTAAAGATTTTAATAAGAGTATTAAGAGATAATATACTATATTTATATTACTTATAAGCCTTTTAAGAGGACTAGGGAGGCTTTCTTAAAAGTATAAGTACTATTAATTTATCTCTTTATTTAAAAAAGTAAAATAATTATAATAAAAATAATTATTATAATACTTAAGGTAATAATAATAACTAATTAAAAAAGGAGAGTATATTTTAATTAAATAATTAAAATAAAATAAATGGTAAAAGAAAGATTAACTTATTCTTTAAAAGGCTATAATTATTTTAAGCTTTTACCCTTTATAAGTTAATTAGCTAAAAATAATTCTATTAATAATTTATAGTTTAAAGTAAAGTAAAGGAGTTAGGAATTAGTAAGAATTTTATAACTTTATATTATAAAATTATACTTACTTAGAATTATATATTATAACTTATTTAATATTACTTAACTTATAGTTTTAAGTAATAAGTACTAAAGATAAAAACTAACCTTTATTAATAGTTTAACTAAGAATTTAAAGAAAAAGGAATTTTCCTCTAAGTATTTAATAAAGGTAGCTAATATTAAATTAAGTATACTAATATTCTTAGTTATAATTAAATAAAATAAAATAGCTTAATTTATTTATTACTATATTAATAAAAATATTAAGAGTTCTCTTTATTTTAAAACTATATATAGAAGAATTATTAAGAATATTATTTATAAATACTTATTAGTATAAAGGGAGCTTAAAGTAGTTAGCTTATTATTTAAAAAAGTATAACCCTATAATAATCTTTACTAAAATCTTTATTTTTTATTATTTTTTTAAAATCTTTATTAAATAAATATTAAAAAAGCTTTATAAAGTATAAAAAAAAAAATATAAAATAAGTATAGCTATATTTATATAAACTATTTAAAAGGGGACTTAGTATTATAATAGCTTTAAATTAATATAAGTAATTTAGTTATTATAGAACTTATTTAAACCCTTTTATAACTTTTTAGAATTTAGCTTTATAATTAAAAGGGAGGGTATTATAAAAATAAAAGCATTCCTTATAGTAATTAAAAATAAAGGTAGTTTAATAATTTATAAAATAAATAAATTCTTTAACTAAGCGCTTACTATACTAAGCTTAATAAAGTAGATATATATTTAATTAACTATTATACTATATATTAATAAGGTTATTATTTAAAAGCTTATAATATATTTTAAAAGCTTTATCCTTATATATTATAATTATAATATTTTTATTATTAATATAGAATTTAAAAGGGAGAATAATAATATATTTTTAAGGCCTTATTTAATAATTCTTTCTATAGTAATAAAGGTAAACTAATTAAGTTAGTTATATTTATAGCTAGTAGAGAGGGTATAAAAAAGTCTATAAATATTATTTAGATAGCTATTTTAAGTTAATTTAGTCTAACTATTATTAATTAGTTATACTTTTATAAAGTTATTTTAGTTAAATTAATAAGGGTTAAAGTATATAGTATAGGCTATTTAATAAAACCTAGGCTAGAAAATAGTAAGCTAGGCTAAGAATATTTAATTAAGTAGTGTATTAATAAGTAAAGCCTCTATAATAATATAAAAAGCACTAAATTTATTATAGAATTTAGTAAAAATAATAAAGGTAAGTAAACTTTAAAGTAAGAAATAATCTATCTTAGTAAGTATAATATAATAAATATTTTAAAGGATTCTATACTACTAAAGAATATAGTTATTTATTTTACTATTTAATTAAATAGTTAAAATATAAAAAAACTAAAGAAAATAATTTTATAATTTTTTTTTATAAAAATAAGTAAAATTTATAAGCCTAAAAGTAAGGGAATATACTAAAGAACTAAGTAATTAAATAAGGTAAATAATAGTAATAAAAATAGTAAGTAAAAATAAAAATATTAATAGCTTATATAAAAAAAGGTATAAAAGCTTAGGTTATAAAAAGAGAGAGGAAAAGAAAAAAGGAAGAAGAGTAAAGTAGTAGTATATATTAATATATTTATTATAATAATATAGTTTATTAATATTCTTTAAGTAGGCTAGCTACTAAATAAACTATTTAATTAGTTACTAGCTATTAGCTTATAAGTAGTAAATTATAGCACTAGCCTTATATATAAGATCCTTTTCTAAGTATAGCTTCTTTCCCTTCCTTTTTCTTTTTACTTTTTTTTCTTTTTAACTTCTTTTTATTAATATTATTAAGCTATTTATTATAGATTATCTTAACTATTCTTACTTCTAGCTTTTTAATATTATTAATATTATTACTTAAAAACTTAAGGAGTAATCTCTATTTTCCTTTAATAATCTTACTTAGTATAATTAAGGTAAGATCTTTTATATAACTATTAGGCCTTATATAGTATATAAACTATTTAATTAAATAATATAGAATAAGATTAATAGGCCTATAGTTTTATTACTTTTTTTAAATCTTTATACTTAGTAGCATTAATATTAGTAAGGGTAGAGTTTCTATATATTTATTAATAAGCCTTTAAAAGAAAAAGCTTAAACATTAACTAAAGCACTTTATAGATTTCTTTAAAGCTATAAATCCTTAGGAGGATCTTTTTAAAGACATTTTATATACTTATTTAGAGCTTTAAAAGCTTATTTATACTAAAAAGTAGTATAGTAGTATTCTTATTCTTATTAAGCTTATATATCCTAAGGGTTACTTTATAATAGCTATTATAAAATAGCTTAAATAAAAGCTATTATTCTTTATATAAATATATAGGTAGATAAATATAGTATTCTACTCCTTTTATACTAATATATATCTTAAAATAGTTATAGCTTTTAAAGAGTATATAAGTATACCTTATTATAAATATATTTCTTTTAGAAAAGTTTATAATAATACTTATAGTAATTATATTTAAAAGTCTAAGAACTATAAGTAAGTATGCACTTAAGGCTATTATTTAAAAGCTAGTAATTCTTATTCTTTAATTCCCTTTTTAGGGAAAAAGGCTAAGTTTATTAATATAAAAAAGAAGTTTCTAAATATTAAAATACTTAATTTTAATAGCTTAAATAAAGATATAGTACTTATTATCTTTATTAATATACCTTCCCTTTATTTTATATTAAAGAACTTAATAAGCTAAAATTACTTATTAAGTATAGCTAAATATAAAGAATTATTAAGAAAGAAAGAAGGGAAGTTAAGGTAAAGAGAGAAACTAAAGTAGGATTAAATAAATAGATTATTTAATTAAATAAAAGAGTAATAAAAAAGAGAAAAAAGAAATAATAAAGATATTAAGCTATAGAGAGAAAGGGTTAAACCTTAAGTAATAGAATCCCTAAAATAACTAATTAAATAGTTAATAAGGTATAAAATAAGTAATAAAACTAAGGAATTAAATAAAATAAGGAAAAGCTATAGCGCTCCCTCCCTCCTTAAGTAATAAGGTAAATAATACCTTATTACTAAAAGAAGTAAAAAAGGCTAGAAAAGTAAAAATAAATATATTAAAAAAAAAAGAATAAGGGAGGAAGAAAGAATAGTTAGTAATTAAAGGAAAAATAATATACCTAATATTAAAGCTATTATTAGTTAGTAAGGCTAAGTATCTAAACTTTAATCTAGTAGTAGGGATATTATTAAGGTAGTATACTTATCTCCCTATTTAAAGAATCCCTTTCTTTTAAAATATCCCTTAAAAGAGAGGGCTTATTAGTATAAGTAACTATTTAATTAAATATATTATAAATAGTATATAAGGGGAGTAGAGTTATAAGTTTATTATTTAAGGTTATTAAAGTAGTATTATTACTAGCTAGTTAGTGTAACTAGTTATTAGTAAAGAATATTTACTAACTATTAGTATTTAGTATAAACTTTTTAATATAATTACTATTAATTATTTTATTAAGAATAATTCTATTTAAGGTTTAAAGCTTATATACTTTTATAACTAGTGCTTAGCTATAAGCTCTAAAGGGTTTATTTTACCTTATAGTTAATTTTCTAGTTAAGAATATATCTATTATATAATATATATAATATACTAGGATAAGGTCTTTAGGAACTAATTGATTAGATTTCTTATAAATAAAAGCAGCCTATTTTTTATTAGTTTTAGCTATAAGCTATTTTTAAAAATAAAGTACCTTTTTCCTAGTAACTACTATATCTGCTTCCTTTTAGTTAAGAATATAAATCCTAGCTTTAAAAAGGTCCTATACTATAGTTATATTATTCTAGTTAATAAGTTACTAGGTTAGAAATTTTACTTTAAGGGGTAGTAAAGGTTCCTAGCTATAGATAAGGTAAAAGGTAGATTAACTATATAAGAACCTAATAGTAATATAGTCTATAAGGAGGGCTTATTTAAAATGCTTTAGCTATTTTTTATTTAAACTATTTAATTTAATAAGTATAAAAGCTAGGGACTAATACCCTACTTTTATAAGGTTATTTACCTTAGAGTTATAGCTAAAGGTTTATATATTTTATATACTAAGTTATACTAAAGCATTACTAAGCTTCCCTTTTATTTCTAGCCCTTTATTATAAATAATAAATAGTATTAAGCTAAATTCACTAATTAGCTTATTTAAAAAGTAGTAAATAGCTTTTATTATAATAGTATAAACTAACTAAGCCTTAACCTATCTAGTAAGGTTATACTAAGCTTCTAGGAGGTATTTATATTTATAATTAAATAGTAAGTATTAAGTGTTAATATATATTTTACTTATAGGGTTACTTAAAGTAATAGGTATTACTAGCTTATATTAGTGCTAAGGTATAAACTTTTAGTAAACCTTATAGTAATATAGTATTTCTTATATAGTATTTTATATCTTTCTTTAATAGTATTATTATTATATTACTTAATAAACTACTTCTACTTCCTTATAAGCTATAGAAAGGTAAATATTTTTAATAATAAACCTTTACTTATTTAAATTATTAATAATAAATGCTAGGCCCTTTAGAATGCCTATAGGTTTTTTATAAAGCTTAGTGCTATTAATAAAGAATTAAAATACCTTTTTTTTTAATACTTAAAACTTCTTTACTAAGTAATTAAATAGTTTATTTAAAGTTATAAAGTAGAAGATAATTTATTATAACTTAAGGTTATAGTAAGTAGTATCTACCTTTCTAAAAAAAATAGTATAAAGCTATAAATTAATAAATTACTTAATATCTTCCTTTATAACCTTATTAAGGTTATTAAAGGGTTTAGGTTCTTTTTAAAATAACTTATTAATAGCTAAATATTACTTCCTAGGAATATATTAGACTTTAAAATTAAATAGTAGAATATAACTAAGTTAATAAGTAATAATAGCACTAAAGATATTATTAATAGCACTTTAAAGCTAATACTTTAAAACTATTAAATTAGTTTTTAAGATAAAAAGTTGTTGAAAATAACAGGGTTATTTATAGGGGATTCCTCACTATTAGTGCTATAATTATAGCGCTAATAGAAGCACTTTATAGGGGGCTTTGTAAGCTAGTGCAAGCCGGCAAGCATGCGCGCGCGTGGGTGGCACAACTACGGAATTCTAACCAAAGGTTACGTGTGCGTAGGCTCATAGCTATGAGGTCCCTATAAATCCCTACTTTTTAACCTTTTCTACCTATTCTAACAGTTATGTAGTTAGACTAATAGCTATAAGGTAGGCTTAGTCTTTAGGTTAGATTTATAAGGTAACTAGTAAAGATATAGAGGAATGGATTAAAGGATATAACTAAGCTAGCTAATAGCTACTTAGTTAGGGAAGGTAGCTACCCTATAATATATATTTTTTACTATTTTTCTTAATAAGGAGGAATTTATAAAAAGTCTTAGGACTAGATTCTTTATTACTAAATTTTAGGCTTTCTTTCTATATAAATATTTAAAAATTAGTTTTTTAGTATTATATATTAATTTTTACTAAGTTAACTAATTATAAGTATATTAATAGCTAATGTATATAGCTATAAGTTTATTTTTTTATTTTCCTATATAAATAAATTTTATAAAAAATAAAAAGTAGCTTATAAAGCCTAGCTAGTAACTAGGATTTATTAATAAGGTTAGTAGGTATATAAGGGAAGGAAGTAAAAAACCTCTTTATAGATGCTAACTATATAGACTATTAGAATTACTCTTGCTAGCTATATATACCTATAAAGTTAGATATTAAATATAATTTATTAAATATTATTATTACAAATTCTTTAGCAAATTAAATAGTGCTAAAAGCAACGTAAAAGCTTCTATTTTACGTGAAATATAGTGAATTATAGCTTGCTGTAGTGCTCTGCTCTATAGAGTAGTGGATCTATATATACACGCTTACTAAGCCCACTACCTTAGTAAGCTATGCTCTATAGCACCTACCTCTATTATTTCTAATAGGTTATAAGCCTAAGAGAGAACTTTTAGTATTTAGAAAATTTACTAAATTTTTTTATAATAAAGGAAAATATTACTATATTTATAGAGAGTGTAGAAGCTACTTATTCCTTCTATAAAAAGAATAAATTCACTAAAGAGAAGTTTTCCCTTTTATAAAATAGGAAGGAATATAGTATAAAAGAATTCCTACTTCTATAAAAATTTAGGATTAGCGAAAAAAGGGATATTTTACCCTATACGAACCTTTTATAAATAAAATAAAAAATAAGATATAGAAAAGTTCCTACTTCTATAAGAAGAAAGAGATATATAGTAACCTTACTATAACTTAGAAGACTACCTTCTATAAAAGAGTAGAAAGAAGAATTCCTACTTTTAAAAATATTAAATAAAAAAAAAAATAAATTTAAGAGATCTAAGCTAAATTAGCTAAGGGGTCCCTACCCTAGAGTAGTCATGGGCAGAGCATGTAAACTAACAGATTTTATAACAAAATAATAATATCTTTAATATTCTAGAAAAATTGGAAATGTTAGCAGCTGCCGTTACCTTTACCCTAGCTATAGCTTTAGAACCTATAGCTAAGCTAATATAAGAAAAACCTTAGAAAAGCTTTAAAAATTCTAATATTCTAAACTCTTTTAATAATTCTATTATTAAAGAATTTAATAAGAGGGTTTATAGCTTTCTAGAGGGGGCTAGGCTAAAGGGGCTGGAAAATTTCAATTAGTGGAAGCAGGCCCTAAATATTTAATTTAGGGCACTAGGAATACCTAATTTCTTAGAAAATCCTAGTATTACTAAAAACCTTAGCGATCCTAACTAAGCTATAATTCTTATGCTTTTAAGAGATAGCTACACTAAAGGCCCCTAAAATGCTATAATTTAGTAAAAAGACCCCTTAGAGGTATATAGTGTTTTAATCTAGTAGTATTCTTAGAGTTCTAAAATACAGCGTAGTACCCTTTATAATTAATTTTATAGCTTAAATTTCTAAGGTTATAAGGGGTCCCTAGAGTCTTTTAATGCTTTATTTAATAACCTACTAGCTAGGCTAAATTTAGCAAGTGTTTTTATAAAGCCTATAGACTAAGTAAACTAATATTTATAAGCTCTAAAGTTAACTTTTCCTTAGTAGGCTGAAAGGCAATGTTTTTCTATGAGAACTAATAGGGCTTTAGGGGCCCCTATAGGGGCACTAAACTTGTAATTTCTTATAGCTAATTTACTTAAAGAGTAAAGGGATAAGAGCTCTTTAGTATTTAAAGCTCTAAATTATAGAGCTACTGCTTCTAAAGAATCTATATATAAAGGTTCTGAAGAAAATAAGACCTTTAAATATCCTAATAAGGATAAAAAGATAAAGAAGAATTTCCCTTAAGAAAATAAGGGAAATTTTAACCCTAATTCTAAGAAAAAGGGGAAAAGTTAGGGCAAAAAATCCTTTAAAAAGGCTAAGGATAATAATAAGGGTTAAGAGGGATCCTTTATGCTAGGAAATTTTAACCTTTCTTTAGGGGCTTTAAAGCCCTATAAAAGACTTAGTAGCCCTAGTGCTAGCAGTGATTTTAGCGAAGATTTTAGTATTTATTCTTAAGAATCTACTACTCTTAGTAAAGCTAGTATTAAAGTTAATAAGCTAGAGGATAAAATATCCTCTAAAGCCTTTAATTTCTATAATAAAGAGATAAAAAACTCTCTTCTTTATAATATAGGTTCTACTATTTACTTAGTTAATTCTAAGGAATATTTTATAAGTTATATACCTTATAAAAAAGAGGAAGCTAGGCCTATAACTACTAGTAGTGGTCCTATCTATTCTAAGGGATATAGAAAGGCTAAATTTTTAGTTTTATATTAGCAAAATCCTAATAAATATAGGCCCCTAGTTCTATAAAATACACTATATTTTCCTAAATTAGATATAAATATAGTAAGCGGACTAAAGCACTATTTAGTAAGAGGCTATATGTATAAGAATTTGCTATTCTTAGCCAATAGGTCTTATATTAGTATTTTAAACGTTAAAAAGTATGGATTTTTTATCTAGCTTAAGAATACTAATACCCCCCTTTTAAAATCTCCTTCTAGCTGCCCTTATAGGCATTATAATGGTTATTTTAGTTATATAGTTACTAGTTACCCTATAGAGGTCTAAATTCCCTCTAAGGAATCTATATAGGCTAAGGAAGCTTTAGAAATTAAAGAATTAAAGAGTTCTAACCTAAAACCTACTAATTTAGTAGCACCTTTTTTACTAAAGCTTATAAGCTAGGCACCTAAATTTATAGAAGTCTTTCCTTTTAATATAGGGCTATTAAAGGCCCTTAGAAAAATTATAGAAGAGGCTTTAGCGGATTTAGTATCTAAAAATCCTACTAAGATAGGCCCTAGGCCTTTAATAGCTTCCTAAGAGGCCTATAATTCTTAAGGGGCCTAGCAGGGAGCTATTAAAAAAGGTGTTATAGTAGCTAAAAAAGAGCTTATAGGGGATCTTATAGAAAACCCTAAGCTAAATTTATACTAAAATTTGCTAAGATTAGCTAGAATCTAGTATATTAAACTAAGGCACCTAAGTCTACTATTGCTAAAGAAAACTAGCTTATTAGCTAAAGAAATCCTAGATTTTTCTAAGGTTAAAGAAAAGGATTTTAACTGCTTAACTTATAATTAAATAAAAGCAGTTAGAAGGCCCTTTAATACCTTAATTCTAGACCCCCCTAGGGCTCTAGATAGACTAAAGGGGGATACAGTAAAGATAAGCCCTATGCCTTATAATAAGCACCCTATATACCTTATTCTAATAGACTAAAAAACTAAATATAAGTAGCTATTTTCTTTACTAAATAAGGAGGGCCCTACTGTTTTCCTAGCTATAAAAGGGTTTTTTAGATCCCTAAAGCTTAATTTTAGTACCTACCCTAAATATCTATATTTTAATAAGGGTAGAGAGGTTAATTCTACTTGCTAATAGTAGCTAGTAAAAAAGGGGATAAAATTTACTACTTCTTCCCCTTATATTTATAAGCAAAATAGGCTAGCTAAGAGGGCTATCTATATTATAATGGATAGGCTGCGGGCTACCCTACACTAGTCTAGTCTATCCTTATATCTATAGAATTTTGTTATTTTTGCTATTATAAATCTTATAAATATAATAGTAAATTCTATAAAACTAGCTAGCCTAGCATAATTATTAGCCGTAGATTTTAAAGATAATGCCCTAATTACCTTAGAGATTAGCGCTGCTAATTATAAGAGTATTAGGGCTATTAGCTCTTATTATAAGGTTTTGATTCCTATAGAAAAAAGACTTAAAGCTTAAAAACTAGCCCCTAGGACTATCCCTAGAAGGTTATTAGCTAATTTAGGTTCTAAGACCTACTTAGTTTATATTCCTTTTAAAAGATTAGTTACTAAAACTAGCTTTATAAGAATTATAGAACCTATAAGCCCTATAAATTTAGGCCTCCTTAGGTTTTCTATAGGGGATATCTCTTTAGAGGGGGATCTAAATGCCCCTTAGAACCTTCTATAGAATAATTCCTTAAAGGGGGAAAATAACTAAAATAGTGGTATTTTTATTAAGGATTACCCTATAGTATCTTCTAATTAGATAGTTAATAAAGAGCCTACATTAATTTAGAGTTCTAGGGACCTAGAGTTGGATAAAAATTAACTAGATAATCTAGATAAAATAGATATTAACTTAATAGCCCTTTTTAAGGAAACCTGCTATAAGGTATAGCTAAAGGCTAAAGAAAATAGGCTTAATAATAGCTCTAAGCCTAAGTCTTAGAAGTAAGCTTTAGCTAGCCTATAGAAAAAACAGTAGCTATAAGCTATTTTTAGTGAATTTAAGTAACTTCTAAAGGCAGGCACTTTTGAATTTATAGGAAAAGAAAATATCCCTAAGGGCTAGAGAGTGCTAAGAAATAGGCTTATTTTAAAGCTTAAAAAGGATAAAGAAAATAATCCTTTAAAATATAAGGCTTAACTTATTACTAAAGGTTTTATATAAATAAAAGGCTTAGATTATACTAATACCTTTGCTGCTACTAGTATTCCCCCTAGCTAGTAAATACTATTAGCTATAGTAGCTTAGAAAGACTAGGAAATAGAGTAAGTGGATTTTATAGGGGCTTTTCTTAATAGCTACCTAAAAGAGACTATTTATATATAAATTCCTAAGGGATTTGTTAAATTTCTTAAATAAAATCTATAACTAGCTAAGCTAGCTAAAAAATTTAGCTATAAAGCTACTAAGGACTTAGTTATTATACTAAGAAAATCCTTATATAGCTTAAAGTAAAGCTTTAGAGAGTGGCAATAGACCCTAACCTTAGTTCTTAAAAACCTAGGTTTTAGCCCTCTTACCTCTAACCCTGCTATATTTTATAATTTAAAAATATATACCTTTATTATAACTTATATTGATGATTGCCTTTTAATAGGGGCGGATTTGTAATATATTAAGAAGCTTAAGGAAGCCCTTTATAAGGCTTACCCTATAGAAGATAGGGGCCCTATAGAATTTTTCTTAGGGGTTTAAATTTAGTGTAACTAAAAAAATAGGGTTCTGAAGATATACTAAAAGTAGTATATTTTAGAGGCCTTAGTATGCTTTAAGCTAGAAAATTATAAACCTATTAGAATTCCGCTGTAGCTAGGGGTCTTAAAATAATAACTTATTAAGCCCCTTATATCTAAAGAGGATATAAAGGAATATTAGAGCATTATTAGTACTATTATGTATTTTATGCTATTAATAAGACCTAATGTTGCTTTTGCGCTATAGTGGCTTTTAATAGCCCTAGCTAGCCTGTATTTAGAGCATTTATATGCTGCTAAAAACCTACTAAGATACCTTTTAGGTATAAAAGATTTAGCTATTATTTATAAGGGCCCTACCCCTATAAATAATATAAAAACCCCTAAGGCTAGCCCTAGCTTTAGCTTAGTTAGATTTTGTGATAGCGATTTTACTAGAGATAGAAGCTCTTTTAAATTCACTTATGCTTATTTTTATAAGCTAGTAGGGGGCCTAATTAGCTAGAAATTAAAGAAGGCTAGCACTATAGCCTTATTAATAATAGAAGCAGAGTCTAACGCTATTTATAAGACTTTTTAGGAGCTTTAGTGGCTTAAAGGGATTTTTATAGAGCTAAAAACACCTATAAAACCCCCTATACAAATTTTCTGCAATAACTAGGGAGCTATAAAAACCGCTTATAACCCTACTCTTTATAGCTATACTAAGCATACCCTCCTAAAATTTCACTATAACCGATAATTAGTCTTAGAAGGGCTCGCTAAAATCGCTTACCTGGATACTAAGAAAATGCCTGCTAATAGGCTTATAAAGCCCCTAATAGGCCCTATACACCTTATTTTCTTAGAGCTTATAGGTCTAAAACCCCTATAATTTATTGCTAAAGGCTACAAAAAACAACGCCTAGCTAAAGGCATAAAAACAATAAAAACACCTAGAAAATTAAAAATAACTATAAAAATAAAGAAAGAATAAGGTCCTTGCTTTTAATAGTAATACCTTTATAAAATACTATACTTTATTATAGTAAAAAGTTACTTACCCTAGAGCCCTAATTTTAGGCTTTATAATTCTGCAATCCTTTTTTATTTTAGAATTTTCCTAGATTTTATATAACTTTTTCTTTCGCTTTCGCTCTTAGCGCCTTTATAATAACTATCCCTAATACTTCTTTAAAGGGGGTGTTGAAAATAACAGGGTTATTTATAGGGGATTCCTCACTATTAGTGCTATAATTATAGCGCTAATAGAAGCACTTTATAGGGGGCTTTATAAGCTAGTGCAAGCTAGCAAGCATACGCGCGCGCGGGTGGCACAACTACGGAATTCCGACCGAAGGTCACGTGTGTGTGGGCTCGCAGCTGCGAGGTCCTTATAAATCCCTACTTTTTAACCTTTTCTGCCTATTCTAATAGTTATACAGTTAGACTAATAGCTATAAGGTAGGCCTAGTCTTTAGGTTAGATTTATAAGGCAACTAGTAAAGATATAGAGGAATGGATTAAAGGATATAACTAAGCTAGCTAATAGCTGCTTAGTTAGGGAAGGTAGCTACCCTATAATATATATTTTTTACTATTTTTCTTAATAAGGAGGAATTTATAAAAAGTCTTAAAATTAGATTCTTTATTACTAAATTCTAGGCTTTCTTTCTATATAAATATTTAAAAATTAGTTTTTTAGTATTATATATTAATTCTTACTAAGTTAACTAATTATAAGTATATTAATAGCTAATTTATATAGCTATAAGTCTATTTTTTTATTTTTCTATATAAATAAATTTTATAGAAAATAGAAAGTAGCTTATAAAGCCTAGCTAGTAACTAGGATTTACTAATAAGGTCAGTGGGTATATAAGGGAAGGAAGTGAAAAACCCCCTTATAGCCGCTAACTATACGGACTGTTAGAATCACTCTTGCTAGCTACGCATACCTACAAAGTTAGATATTAGATATAATTTATTAGATATTATTATTGCAAATTCTTTAGCAAATTAAATAGTGCTAAAAGCAACGCAAAAGCTTCCATTTTACGTGAGATATAGTGGACTGCAGCTTGCTACAGTGCTCTGCTCTGCAGAGCAGTGGATCTGTACGTGCACGCTCACTAAGCCCACTACCTTAGTAAGCTGTGCTCTATAGCACCCACCTCCATTATTTCTAATAAAAGTATACTAAAAAGGTAATTTAAAGCTAATAAAGAGTATAAAGTAAAGCTTAATACTTCTATTTAGTTATATTATATTTAACTTTAGCGTTATTTTATATATTACTTTTAAACTATATAAAATATTACTTATTATTAAACTTTTATAATAGTATAGCACCCTAACTAATATTACTAGTATTTACTATAAGTATAATATCCCTATAACCCTTTAATAAATTAATTAATTATAAGGTTAGAGTAGTTATAATAATATTAATAACTTTCTTTATAGCTTTTTTATACTTTAAACCTTATTTTTAAGTAGTGTTTTTATATAAAAGCTATACTAAAGGTAGTATAATAATAGTAAAATAAGGTATTTAAAAATAATAAAAAGTAGTAAAACTAAAGAAAGAGTATATATCCTTTATACTTTAGTAAGAAACTTATTCCTTAAGCTTAATAATCTTTTCTTTAGTAAGTCTATATCTATATATACTATAAATATAGCTAATAATAATAGCTATAGGTTAATAGAATTTACTTTTAATAGCTAATATAATATAATTAATAAGCTTTAGGTTTAAAAGTATATTATTTAAATTAATTAAATATTTTATAATATATTTTTAAACTTTAGATAGGATTTTAGTATTATTATATATAGTAATAAGTCTTTTTATTATAATATTATTAAGAAAAAGTATATAAACTTAAGGTATTAAGTTAAAAAAAATATACTTTATAATTTTAATAAATTATATAACTAAATTAGTAGCTCTTTAAAGTAAGGAATATAACTATAAAAGCTTAATTAAAGTTATAATTATAATAAGGTTTTAACTTATTATAGCTAAATCTACTTAATTATATTTAAAGAAAAAATTAATAAGTAAGAGTATTTTATATATAAAAAATTCTTTACTAAATACTTTAGCACCCTATAAAATACCTATATCCCTAATTATAATATTATTATACTTTATTATAAATAGAATTAACCTAATTCCTTTATTTTTTTTTATAATAAGGAAATAAAGGTTTTAATAGAAATTATAAGATTCTTTTAGTAAATTATAATCTAACTTTTTCTTTAGTAACTTAACTAATTTTAACTAAAGGGTAAGAGAAATAGAGATAAACTTAGCCTACTAAGCTAAATGCTCTATAACTTTAATAACTTAAGGTAATATAATAAAAAGGTTAACCTTATTAATATATAATAAGTCCTAGCTTAAAGTAGCCTCCTAATTATTAAGGATTTCCTTAAAAATATTAAGCTTCTAAAGAATAAAATATTCTTTTATTATAGTAATTATTTAATTAAGTCTTTCCTAGGTTAAATAAAACCCCTATAAGTATTTAAAAAACTATTTTATAATAAATTCCTTATACTTACTATTAGTATTAAGGCACTCCTTAACTATATTCTATTTTTTTATTTTTTATTTTAAATCTTTATTAAGGATAGATTTATTAAAAGAAATATTATTAAAGGGGTATACTTTTTAATTAATATACTTATATATAATATTTACCTTTAAATTAAATATTTATATTTATTAAGATAGTTAGATTTTCTTAGTAGTAGTATTTAATTAAGCTTTCTAGCTTTTAAAAGCTTATTTAAAGATAAGTATTATTACTATATCTCCTTTCTTTTTTATAATTAGTATTAGAATTTTGTTTTTTTTAATTTAAACTTTATTTTTTTTTAATTATTTAATTAAATGCTTTTACTTTCTTATTTTTATTCTTTTATTATATTATAAGTAAATTAACTATAATTTTAAATAGTATTCCTTTATTAACTATATTCTAAATAACTAAGCTAACTACTTAAAGTATAACTATAATATTTTTAAAGTAGTATTTTATTCTTAACTTCCTAGTACCTTAGCTATAATTAAATAATACTTATACTTATTAAATAAATAATATACCTAAAATTAAAGGAATTAAAACTATATTAGGTATAATATAGAAGTAAACTAATATTTAAATATTTCTAAGAAAAAGCTTTATATAAACTTTACTTTTAAACTTAATAGTATTATTTAAGTAAAAAATGCTATTAGTATTAATATTTATTAGGTATACCTTTAATTTAGCTTTATATATAAATTTTTTTATAATTAGGTTTCTTTAAAACCTATAATTAATTAAAGCTAGTATTAATTAACCTTTTAAGTCCCTAAGTTAGACTTATAGGTAAGGAAAATCTTATAAGTAGCTTATTACTATATATAAGTAAATAACTCTATAAAATCCTCCCTCCTTAACTAGCTTTTAATTAATTTAAGCTAAGTAGGATTTTATATAATTAAATAAATTATAGCTTAGTTAAAGTAAATTAGTATATAGAGTTACTAATCCTAGCCTTTCTTATAATTACTTTTATAAGGTATTACTAACTTTAACTATAGATTTACTAACTTATTATATAAAGAGTTTATTTATATACTTTTTCTCTTATTATTTTATAAGTTTAGTTATAATCTTAATAACTTAATTTATTATCCTTTAATTAAATAATCTAGGTATTTTTTAGTATTAGTATTCTTAAGGTTAAATTAATCTAGCTAACTTAAATAATTTATTATAATAGAATACCTTTTTAATTTCTTTAGTATAGGTAGTATACTTATTAGTAGCTAATTTAATTAGTAATAAAAAGAGCTTAAAAAGGTTATATAAGCTTACTCCTACCTTCTTACTAAAGACCTCCTTATATAGCTAAGTAATAAAATAGTTTTATAGTATCCCTTTCCTATTATTAATAATACTTAATTCTTTTTTTTTAAAGCACTTTATAAAAGCTAGCTATAATCTTTTTTTAACTAAAGGTTTATTAAAAATTTCTTTAATCTATACTCTTTTTAGTATATTAATATTAATAGCTACCTTAGTTAGAATAAAGGCTTTAACCCTTTCTAGGGTTATTACTTTAGTTATAAGTTATAGTTCTTTTAATAATATATTAATAAGTATAGGCCTTTATTACTTAAGTTTATAAAGTAAAAGGTTTAATTACTTAGTAACTTTATTAAAGACCCTTTTTTTATTAATTATTATAATTTAATAATTTATAGGAATATCTTTATAGTTTAGTATTTAGTTTAAAAGGTAATTAATAATATAATCCTTAGAATACTTAATTTAAAAAATAGCTAAATAATAAATATAATTATTAGTATTAAGGAATAGATTATAAAGTATAGAAGGGATTTAATATTTTAGTAAATTATCTTTAATTATAAAAATTTAAGCTTAAGAGTTATATTATATAAACCTAACCTTTTAATTAAATTTTAAAAAGTTATAATAATTAGGGTAATAGCCTTTTTTATTATAGTAAAAGTAGTAATAGAACTAATATTTATTAGCACTAAAGATATTTAAGTGGATATTAATATATTTCTCCTACTCCTTAGTTTATATAGTATTATAAGATATAAAATATAAAAAGCTTAGCTTTTTATTTCTATAATAAAAGGAATTATATAGTTTTACTTAGCTATAAAGTATAGTAATTTATAATTTCTTTAGCTTTTTTATTAAGGTATTTATTTAGCCTTTATAGTTATTATTTTCCTTATTATTTTAAAAGGAGAATAAAAATAAATTAGTTAGGTTAACTCTTTTTACCTAAGCTTTATTAATAGTAAAAGGAGCTAACTAAAGGACTTTCTTATAATTAAATAGTTAATTATTAAAATAAGTATTAATAGTCTTAGCTAAGTTATAGTTCTTAAGCTATAGGTATATCTTTATATAATTATTTAGCTTAGTCTATAAGGTTTTATATTTCTTATAAATAAATAATTCTTTACTAATTCCTTACTTATTTATAAAGCTAATAATAATTTAACTAAAAATAGCTTTATAAATATATATAAATTACACTAAAAAAGTCTTTTAATTATTAGGGAATGCTTTTAATATTAATGCTTAGTACTACTATAGCTATAAGTAAGTATTAAAGAATATCTAAGGATACTATATATTAAGCTTCTTAAGTTAGTTTATTATACTTTTAGTCCTTTTCTAAAGGGTAGCTTAGTATTAAAAAAGTAATGCTTTTTTAGCTTCCTACTAAGTATATATAATTATAAAGGTTTTAATATCCTTATAAAGCTTAGAAGTAACTTTTTTTTTAAGTATTTAATACTATTTATTATTAAAAAAACTAAAGATATATATCTTTACTTTAAAGTTCTTTAAAAAGTTAATAATATCTTTTTTTATAAATTAGTTTATACTATAGTTACTTTAAAGGGATATAAAAGCACTTTACCTACTTAGGGTTTCCTTAAGGAGTTTAGTAAAAACATTTAGGTTAAGTTTTTTAATAAAACTATTAAAAATAACTATAATAATAAAAAAAGAGTTTTTAGCTTAAGCTAAGTTAAAGGTTAATTATTCTATACTAGCTTAGTTAAAGAAGGAAGAAAATAACGTTAATAATACTTACTTAAGTTAATCTTTAAGGCTTATATTATTAAATATAAGTATAAGTAATAAATAAATTAATTAATTAAAAGGCTTTTCCTTACTTATACTTTTTTTTTATAAATTTAGTTATATTATTATTTAATAAGCTTAACTAAGTTATTATTCTTATTAACTCTATAAATTAAGACTAGAATTCTAATAAGTATGCTTTAAGTTATAAATAAAATAATACTTATAATAAAAGTAATTATATAGAATCTAGTAAGGTTAGGTATAGTTAAATAATCTATAGTCTTATTTATCTTAAAAGAAAGGGAATTAGTATTTTAAGTAGGTTTTAATAAAACCTTTAGTAAGCTTTTTCTTCTTTTTAATAAGTTAGCTTTATAGCTCTATACTTTAGGGGCTAATAGTTCTAATTTTATTCAGTATAATATTAAAGTAGGCAATTTCTTATGCTAATTAAGTTTTAAACTATCTTTATACTTCTAATTAAATAATTTAGAAGTTTTATAATAGGTTTTTTATAGTTATTTATTTTAGTTTTATAAGTTTAGTTAGTTATAATAAGGTTTAACTTTAGATTATAGCTTTTAATTATATATTATTATCTCCTTATAATAAAATAAGTTATATAAAGGCTACTTAACTTACTTTACCTAAGTAAAACCACTATTTATAATAAAAAGAAAAAAAATATAAACTATATACCTCAAAGCAAGGGGTATATATATAACTAAAGATATCCCTATTATATTCTAGAATTCTTATATATATAAATTTAGCTTTAAAGTTATTAAAATTTAAAGGAAAGAGGAATAATTAAATATAAAGTTATTTAATTAAATAGTTAGAGCTATTAAAAGATAGAATAATAATAATTATAGAATAAAATATAAATAAATATACTATAGCAGTAACTAGAATTATAGTAATTAATAGTATTATAGCAATAGGTACTCCTATACCTATACCCTAGAAAAGAATAATAGAAAAATAAATGCCTTTTTTTAACTACCTAAGGACCTAGGACCTATTTATATCTTTTAATTAAATAGTTTAATTGCGTTATGCCAAGGTCTTTACTCCTTAGGCCGCCACGATGCCTTCTTCCAAATGACCGCGGTCCACGTTCTTTCTTCCGCAACACACTAGTAACTAGTTTAGGGTTTTCTATATAGAAAATTAAATAAATAATTAAATTTATAATTATTATATATTAAGGCTAAAGCTTATTACTATTAAATGCTTAGTATTATTTATTATATATTATTTATTATATATTATTTATTATATATTATATATTATATATTATTTATTACATATTATTTATTATATATTATTTACTATAAGTTATATATTATTTATTATTTATAGTTCTTTTTCTTTACTAATAATATATTTTATTTAGTATTATTCCTATAGCTAATATATATTATTAATTTAATATCCTATCTTTCTTTATATTTATAATACTTATATATATTTATAATTCTTATATATA